>JAOQMQ010000195.1:30086001-30110975 GCA_027563845.1 Erythroxylum subrotundum | reverse complement strand
CTAGCACTCTGTACTTATTCTAGCTATTCCCGGGTCAAAGGGTTTGCCCCGGTTAGGTTCTCCGACCTCTGCGTGGAAACCGTTAGAGACGGTCTCTTTTGGTCGTTATGGTTTGACTTCTTTATATAGACACATGGATCCTAGCTTTCGGGAATGTCCCGGGATAAAATTTTTTGTTTTCCGCACCGTGTGTATGTGATACACACACCGGGATTTTCCTACAAATCGAACCGCAAATATCATAATGTACTAACTGCAGAACTTGTGAAGCTCTCCAATTGGTCCTTTTGGAAACGAATCTCTTTGTTGCTTCCCCACCAAACAATCTTTACATAGTTTTAAAGGAGATTGTAACTACGGCAAACCATGCACCACCTCTTTTTGTTGAAGAGTCTTTAAGCCTTTAAAGCTTAGATGTCCATACCGATAGTGCCAGAGCTGCACAGTATCTTCTGTAATTGTGTTGAAACAAGCAGTTGTAATAGGCCGAGATACGGCATGAAAAATGAACATTCGTTTTGAAGTCATCATTGTATCCAAAATTAAACCTTTCTCCGGATGGAAAACCTTGCACCTGTCACGTTGAAACAAAATTGACAGCCCTTTTTCTTGTAACTGTCCAACACTAAGCAAGTTGTTCTTCAGCTCAAGTACATAAAATACACCAGTAAAGATCTGTGACATTCCATTTGCTTGCAACCTTATATTTCCTTTTCCTACTACAATCAAGCTTGAGTTGTTACCCAACTTTACAAAATCTCTAAAGCTTTCATCAAAATCGGAAAAAAAACTCCTTTCCACACATATGATTGCTGCATCCTGAGTCCAGAAACCATATATCAGTTTTTCCAACAACATTTGTATCTACATACGCCATTAGCAACATGTTATCATGAGATTCAGTAAAATTAGTTTCATTTTCTTTTTGTGGACATTCCCATTGAAAATGCCCTAGCTTGTGACAATTATAGCCCTCCATTGTAGCTTTGTTACGGCTCTATCTGCCTCTTCCCCTTCCACGACCACCTTTTCCATGAGAAACCTTCAAAGCATGTTCTTCTTCAACGTGAGTGCTCATGCGTTGTTCATGCACAAGCAAACTACTCTGCAACTCATCAATAGATAAAGTACTTGTATCATGAGACTCCTCAATCGAACACACAACATAGTCAAATTTGGGAGTCATAGATCTTAGAATTTTTTCAACAACAACAACATCTCCTTTATCTTCACCGTTTGCTTTCATCTTGTTAGCAATGGTAAGAGTCCGAGCGAAGTACTCGTTCACAGTTTCTCCTGCCTTCATGTAAAGAATTTCAAACGCTTTGCGAAGAGCTTGTAACTGTGCTCGCTTAACTCGTGTTGTACCCTGATATTTTTGCTTCATAGAATCCCAAATGTCCTTTGCGTATCCTTTTTCATAATCGTCTCCAATACTGTTCGATCTAGTGCTTGAAATAGATAGTTCTTTGCTTTCAAATCTTTCAACTTCTGATCATCAATGTTCTTCTTTTGTGCATCTGTCAGAATCGCACCCTCTGCTGCTGCAGAAATTCCATTCTCCACCAAACCCCAATACTCCTTTGAACGCAAAAAGTTCTCCATGAGCATCGCCTAATGATCATAGTGTCCATCAAATCTTGGCACTGCTAGCTGTACAAAAGAACTCTCTGTTGCCATAGTTAAATGTGCAAAAAAGAAACACTTAGAAGACTGCTGCTTCTATTAGCCCCCAGTTATAGGCTCTGATACCAATTTGTTGAGAGCAAAAAAAAAAGCTTTTGAAACTACAGAAAAATTATGGGAGAAATCTAATGTACTTAAATTAAAATAACGTTGGCTATATACAGCCTTACAGACTTTGGGAACAAACCACGACTCTTAACAAACTCTAATGACACTAACGGACTGAAATAGATAAACACAAATTTCTTAATATCAGCATCAGGGATTTTATTCAACAGACAAGTTAATATAACAAACTTAAAACAAATAACGTAACATGCATGCTCCATCTTCTACGGTGAGGTCTTAATCTCATTCATCTTCAACAAGTTCTTGGAAGTCTCGTGGTTCACAAGATGTTCTTGTAGTGTTGAAAAAATGGACCGAGGCTGATCCTCATGTTCGTGTTGTTGCATGAAAGGTTGCTGTTCCTGAAGATTTGTGAGTAACAAGTAAGATTGTCCCATTTCATGCACGGCAAGTTCCTTTGATTGTAGCATCAATGACAATGTTCTTGTTGTAGTTGAGTGTGACACCAAACATCGATCAAGTGCTTGTGGACAGCATAACACTTGTCAAGTGTAGCCTTGCACGTCGGCATTCTTGGCCACGTTTTTTTATATCAGGGAGACATGTCAAATCTATGTTTTGGAGACGATAATATATTAAAGCCTGTATATTTCCACTTTTTTATTTTGAATTTTATTTTTAAATTAAATAAAAATGATGATAGTTAAATATTAAATAAATATTTTAATTTTATATAATAGTTATTAATAAATATTATTTAATTTTATTAAAAATAAATAATTAAGAATTTGTAGATGTTATTTATAAACTAATATCTATTTGAAAATTTATAATCACTAATGATAATTATTTAGAATTAAATATTAAATATTTAAAAATATATTTCATATGCATTTTAATATATTATATATTATTAAATAAAATTAAATAATAAAAATTTAACAAATAAATAAATAATACATATATTTAGTTAGTAATAAATTAGATTATGAAAAAATAAAAACAAAAGTTGAAAACTATTTTTTTATAATTTTAAGAATTTGTGAAAATTATTAGTAACCAAAAACGAAAATTAAAATTTTAACCAAACCTATTTTTTTACTAAATTGAAAAATGATCCATAAAATAAAAAATATATATTAAAACTAGTCCTGGTGGAGCACACCCTTGAAGACCAATAGGGAATGACTTGTTTTAATTGATAGTAAATTACACATTAGCTCAACAAAAGGGCTTGTGCAGATTGTAGATTGGCCAATATGAACCCATTAACATTCTTCCCCATTGATACAATAACGTTTGATTTGGAAAAGTTGCTTGATCTCACCATTATCACATGCCATAGGATACTTTTTTTTTTTTTTCAAACGGAGAAACCCACGGTCATTATTTTTTAAATGTACACTAAGTAAATTTTCATATTAACGCAATAACCTACAAATCACATCAACCGAATACTTCGCACTAAGTAAGTCCTATACGACAGGTTCGATCGAAAGAGCGTAAATAAGTGATTTAAACAAATGACATTTTAGTCTCATACTTCCCCACTCCACCAACTCAACTAGCCTAAAATTCATAATTATAATTTAGGTAAATTTGATAATTTACTCTCTTGGTAATTAAAATTTAAAAATAAAAAGTTACCGCTCTCCAATTTTACCTTAAATAGGATGTTAAGTGAAGCTATAAACATAAGGCAAATTTTAGTGCAAAACTTTTCACTTTGCAAGATAAAAAAAAAAAGTCATCAATTGTACACAACCTTTTTTTCGTATTTTACAAAGAAAATATTTCTCTAACTTAAACTCGTAACCTTCTTGTCACAAAAGAGTAATTTTATTAGTTGAAACTTAGAAATGAGTCAATTTACATGGTTGAATTCTTGTCTATATACCCTGCTTCCCAAATTAGCTGATAAACTCATACTTCAGGTTTAAGACAACAATGAGCTTAAACCCTATTCCTCCATGAATCAATGAGAAAGCAATATCAACTTGCTTAACCTATACGTGTTTCTCTTTTATCTATTTCTTCCCCTAAGACCAATGTAACCAAATGTAGAACGGGCACACAAGATTGAACTTAGTAGTCATCTTCCTTGACCTTTTTTGCAAGAGATGTTGAAAATGGAAATCCCATCTCGACGTGATTTTACACAAATATCACTTCTAACTTCGCGCACGGGTTGATTTCCACATGATTCTTCAAATGAGCATCAGTAAAATTGAAAGTATATAATGCTTGCCTCTGTGTCATGCCTATGGGGTATATCCTGTACACTTTAAGTTCATCTCCTCCTCTTATGCTTTCAGGTCTTTCCTCCTTCCAGATAGGTATGTGTTTCACAGACTTGAACTTCTTAAGCACCTCACGCTCTAGGGCCTTGATGGTAAGATCTCCGGACCTGCACTTGACAATTTAACGGATATTTCGATTAAATAGGTTGGAAGAAGCATTCAAGTATTGACTATCTACCCACAAGCCACACAAGATCATTAACCATACTCCATTACCAGAAAACCTACTTGAAACAGAATAAAAGAGGACTAAACCAGTTTGAAGCATAAGAAAATGAGGGAAAAGGGAAGAATTAATATTCCAACCAAATTAGCCAGGAATATGTCATACCTAAATATTCTCGGATTTGCAATGTAAGTCGTGGAAAAAGTTAAATATGATATAAACTTGATTTGTTTTTTATAAGTTTGTTTGTAAAGAAAATGTATTTGTCGTTTATGAAACTTAACAACAACCCAGTGAAAGTCCTACGCGGAGTCTGGAAAAGGCCAGTAGTACGTAATCTTACTCCTAACTAATCGAGAAGTTGTTTCCAATTCATTTATGAGACTCAATATCTAAAATTCAGCAACCTCAATAATATGCCAGAGGAGCATTAGTAAAGCCAATTAAATACCTCAAAAATATGGACTCCATCTCGAACCTCCCTCTTTCCCTTACGTATAAATGAAACACAGTCTCCAAGCCTCTGGTGCACTTGCATGGGCGTTTCTTAAACCCTGGGTTACTTTCCTCTTTTTGTCGAATAATAGTCGCCAGGTGAATGCAAAGCCGACATGATGAATGTACTGCTGCCATATCCAAGAGTGCCTTGAAAGAATCAGATGGACCCTCATACTTCCATCTAAGTAATAGACATAAGGGAACTATCAACAATCAGAAATAAAGAGTAAACCACGTGCGCATGAGCATAATTTTAAGGGAAGAGACAGAATTTTACTTCAAAGACTGATTGTAGGCCTCAGGATTTCCTGCAAGGTAATTCATGGTCTTTGCAACTGACTTAACATCTTCTAACTCGTTAATATGCAAAATTGATCCAGGGGCAGGAGCAAACTCTTGAATATTAGGAGCTCCAACAACCACTGGAATGGTTCCTACAAAAAGAATGTTCAAGACAACGCAAAAAATGCATCACTTGAAAAGGTTTCCCAATATCTAAACAAACCTTATAAGTACTTATGACCCTTCCTTTTATCTACTTATGCCAGTAAATTACCTAGTAATCAAGCATTAGGGTGCATAAGCTCAAAAGAAAATGCAACTGCTTCATTTACCAACCACAGAACATGATTGCCATATGTAAGAAAGAAATGTGATATAGAGAGAGAATATAAATCTCATACCAGCAACAAGAGATTGGAAGAACTTTTCAGTGACATAGTCCTCTTCATTTGAATTCTCAAAAGCCAAACTAAATTTATAGCGCTTCAGGGTTTCGAGTTTGTCGACTGCAAAAGATTTGTCAGACCACAAGTTACTAGTAAATCAAAGACTAGTGACACATGCTAACACAATCAAAACAGAAACACATTAATAAATTTAGTTCATCACATAGATAACTGATTGAACAGAGATCCTAAAGTACCTAAATCAAATGATCACTGAATCTCACAGCATCTTCCACCTCTTTTCTTTCTTTTCTTGGTTACAGCACAAAGCAATCTCTAGTTCTTTAATCCTAGAAAGGTGAAAACATTCATTAAGCTATTATGAAACAGAGGCTCACACGTAATTCACCTGGAAACTTCACCAGCCTGTATAAAAGTTCTTTTATACCTTAAGACTCATCCAAAGTGGTTAATATCTTTAGTTGCATTTTGAATTTCAATTGCAATCTTAACAACTTCAATGGTCATGCAAGATGTGAGTACAAATGCAGACACAACAATCATTTCCCAACAATCCAAAATCAGCAGAATTAGCATGATCAAAGGTTGCAACAATACTTTCTCTAACATTTTTATAGGTTAAGAATGCACAAATTTTCACAGATTAATGGCTAATAAGACAACTTTATAGCCTCATGGGCATACAAATCCATATCAATGAACTTTGAAGGAACATTTAATGGCAAAGGCACAATAAGTTTGCACATACTGCATGTCAAAATGGTATCAGCATTTTCACCTCTTCCATCACGGTTATGGTGGCAAGCACCAAAAGAATCAATCTTGACTTTCAACCTTTCAAGTGCATCAAGGACCTGCAGGCGGAAGTTACGAGCACCACAGTTGGAAATGAAAGCAGCTGCAAGAGCTTTCTCAGTCTTGGGTTGTACCGGTGCCATCATATCATACTCAGCCCATGAAAAGTATCCTACTGGAACATCTGATGAGAGACTAGTTGTCATTACGACATCATAACCCCTCCTACTTACAAAAGAACGCAATAGATCAGTCTTTCTCTAGATTTTGAGGAAGCTAATAGATAAAATAACAGAAAGAATTAGCTCCATAGGTATCTCAAATTGTAAGACATGCAATTTTAGGAGATCGCAATAAATGTGAATAATTCAAATCCACCGGACATTATACTCAAATTTGGTACAAATGAAATAAGTTCTTTCAATTCTTTCTTGAGTCAGAAATTGCAAAACAATTTGCAATTGACCAGACTAGGACCGTTTCCAATTACTGGATGAGACTAACAATTGATTACAGTAAACACCAACTTAATTGTTAACCTTCATATTCGAGTTATCATTTTTGGTTTTATTGCATAGATAGTTCAAATCCAATCTCTAACATTCCTCAACTATATCAGTAAAACCAAGCTCTCTGTTTGATTAACAAATAAAAGTAAGCTTATTTAAAAATATAAACTATAGAGCTCTTTTCTACTTAAGATACTGCTCCATTGAAGTCAGAACTTATACACTATAAGGAAATGAAAGTTCAATATAAATGATTCACCTAAATGGAGTAGGAAAAACAGCAGAAGCAACAACATAAGAAAGTCAAGAACAACTTGAATCGTCTTAACTGATTATTAGTCATTGAGAGTTTTTAACTTGTATTTTTTACAATGCATTGTATTTATTCAAGATTGTGCTTACCCACCGTCGTGCCGTGTCAATATTGTTCTCTTGATAGTACTGAACTGATTCCATTGATCGGTGCACAGTCATAGTTCCATATTGCAGAGGTAACCCAAATGCAGCATCAGGATTCCTACTGCGATTAAACCCAAATTCGCATCCCACATTGCAAGTCTTCCACTCCTGTAATGAAGTGAAAACATCAAAATATTGGTATTTAAATTCAGAATCTGGACAATGACGTTTAGGAAACCCTAAACTGGGAAAAGAAAAATATCTTAGAAATACAAAAGCAGGCAGCAGGTCCACACAAGCTAAGCAATATAAACATGCGTTTGCATTGCACTTTCAGGCATTGATTTTCATGAATTACACGGTAAACCAATATTGTCCAAGACGAGTAAGATTACTCAACCTGAAGCCCAAAAAGCCTTTTTTCTCTGTATAAGCAAGATTAATATACATAAATCCCCCAATCCCTTCATTTCAAAATTGGTAGTTGATACCATTTAGTTTTTGTTTGTTATTCTTGGAGAAAAATTACTTCACAAGTTGAGGAAAAAGGGCTATGAAAGAGTTGACTGAAGAAATTTTCAGTTAGCTAATAAAACACGCCATCATAACTAGTGAAATGCCATAAATTCTAAACCAGGTTAAAATCTCACCCATGAATCAATTCATAAAGCTTACTCACAACTAAGAAATCAATCCATGTAATACTACGGTTCTGTATGGTACTTTCAGAATCATAAATGATAAATTCAAGCAACAGTAAACCTTTCTCCCCCAAAACTGGTAACGCTGGTCAACTTAGATGAGGAATGGAACAATAACTAAGCCATGCTGTACGCAGAATCCCATAAATCAAGATTGCAATTTAACCTCCGAGAAGTGGCCAAAGAGCAATGGTTTTTTACGAGAATTCAAACAAAAACATCCTGGAAACCAAGTAGCCAAGCCAAAAAAAAAAATAACGGATTAAAGACAAACTAACTGATAATCATAAAAAAAGAAGATGAACAGAACAAACCTTCTCGCCGCCAATAACCAAGATAGGATATTTATCAAAGTCCCTGGAATAAACAACAGCGTCCTCGCTCTCTAACCAGTCCTCGCAGCTCTCTGTTTCCAGATGTTCCTCTTTGTGGCGAATACGTTCGAGTCCAGCTCCCAAATCGTCCCTTTTCACACCCAAATCACGAGACGGATGCGACCTATCAAACCAACTATCAGCCCATGAATCAACCAAAGCTGCATTTTTTGCCATGTCAAGACGACCCAGAAATGCTATCTCTGCTAAAACCACAAGAGCGACAAAAAGGGGCAAAACATTCGACCACTTCCGCTTAGGAACAGAAACCAACGAAGGCGGAGACAACCCATCTGATAAGGGCAAACTTTCTGCATTTGCAACAGCTCGTGACCCTCTTGAATTTGAGAAAACACCCATCAAGTAACAATCTTTCTTCCCGCTTTCGAATTTTTCGTTAAACCCCCTCTACATATAAAACCTTTTCCCTCTCTTTCTCTAGAAAGAGAGACATCAGGTGAGGGAGAACTAAATGGAGATGTGGAAGTGCCCAACTGATGTTTAAAGATGATCTTTTTAAGGTAGAAAGAAGCTGTTATTAAACGAGGCTATAAACTGTTGAGGTTTTAAATTTGGCAGAACAGATTAACGTTTTGGGCTTTCTTGATGCATTAAACCTTTGATGTTTGTCTTTCAGATTGGTTGGGAAGACGTTTTAAAGATGTCTGTCTCTCTCTGTCAGGGTCAATCCAAGGCCGATAGCTATGCCTAACAGAGATATATGACTATCCAATTTGGTCTAAAATGATTAAACTTTCATTAAGATATGAATTATAATATTCATAAATTCTTAAGAATGTGAATGTTGGATCTCATCTCTTTTCTTGCACAGTTTATATGTCACTGTATTTCCCTTTTGTAGTAGATTCATCTGGCTTGTCAGAAGAGACGTTTTGGATGGAGGATTCAGTTTATCAGACCAACAATGATTTCGACTCAAAAAATCATCCAACCTATGATTAGTATTTGAACCCAAATTTAGTAAAGAGTAACATCGTGATGAATTTAGTGTTTGATATGCCTAAGAGCATATTCTTATTCAACTCCATACAATGTTGCAAACACACAGTATGCTCTTCAACTTCAAATAATGTTGCAGAAACAGCGACATGTGGCAGAGACAAGACTTGCCTTAGAGATTTCTTCATGCCAAACTTCAATTCAGAAAGCAGATAAAGAGTAGATGATTAAATCATATTGGAGCAGGGAAATCAATACATACAATATGTGTTCTTCTACCAGCCAAGGCAAAATAGTCCCACTTTATTCATGTTTGTCACTGTCTGAATCAACTCATACATCTCATCTCCTTTGATTACTCAACAAAATAAGTCATGGCCTTACGTTGGTCAAAACAAGGTTATACATACTCACACTTTGGGAATTCTCGAACAGAGACATCCCTTGATGGCAAACTATGTGGTCTTTGAGCCAGAACATGTCCTAACTAATAGGAGTTCAACCCAGTAAAGATAAAGAGCTAGATCATATTAGATTTGGCCCAGGGTTGAATGTGGATCCACAGCAGAGTAAATAATGGGGTGTATTCTTCTCTATCTTCAAAATTATTAAAGGTTTACAAGGGTACAAAATTGTATATATCAAAAAAGAAAATAAAAGTAGAACTTACATGGTAACCTAGCATGCTGCTTACTATAATGCATAGAATGTACATCAATAGTAAATTCGTTTTTGTGAGCTGTGGGTATTGTCTTCCAGATTAGTTTTCCGTCAAATATCCATCTGCACAAGCAACTTATGGTCTTTAAATGTTGTTCAGCTCAGTATAATTCTTCATATACGGAATGGATAAACCCTTAGCCAATGTTTTCCTGAACTAGAGTCAAGCGTCGGCTTTCAAGTTGCAATTCCAACTCAAACTTGCTTCTCCCTTAAGTAACATTGCGGATTACATTTTGAGCTAACCAAGCTATCATGGTCGCTCGGCAATTCTGGAGGCAGCTGGTTTTATCTGTCAGAGAAAGCTCCACTGACAGTTGAAACACTAATTGTGGTAGATTTTCCAAACGGCATAACCTGAAGGAACTAATAGAATTGATGTAAACAATTGACAGAATATCCCAACACAGAGTTTTGTATGATCTACTTGTATGTCGAAATAGAAGAGGCTAATACAGAACTCACATTGCATATATTTTGATCATCACTTAAAGCATCAGCTTCAACAGTTTTTAACCTTTTGGGCGTGGACACAGAACACAACATCTCTCCGTTTCCTTCGTCCAAAAAATTCTGATCTGAAACCTCTGAAAGAAAATACAAGTGAGATTAATAAATGGATAAAAGACCTAATTGCAGACCTTTTCGCAAAAGAGAAAAACTACCCATGCATCCAGTTTAAAAGCAAGAAAAAAAAAAGAGCTTATTTGCAACTGTTTTACCCTGTCAACCACTGAGCCTTGTTAGTCAGCGATTGAGAAGGTTAAAACTTCCTCTTCCACCAGGATTAACTTCCAGTAGAGCCTTTATACTATAATTTGTCTACACATGAGTGAAAGTGCATATATAAGAGAAAAAGGCAGAACACTGACAATCAGTATTCACTTTGCCAACACAGCTTCCAGAAGTCAGTACTACAAAGCTCTCATTGAGAAACAAAGCAACAAAGAAAAGGTTGATTTAGCGGAGAGGAGAGAGTTAATGTTACCTATGATGCCACCAACAGCAAGATTGCATAGACAACATGTGGGCTGCAATTCTGAGCTTCTTGCGAATCCATGAGCAACATCAGAAGTCCCTGCTTCATGACATACCTTGCTACAACAACTAGATTTTCGTTCGGCAACATGAGATGCTGCATTATGCCATTTGCAAGCAGATGTAAAACAACATATTCTCGTGTTTCTCTGAAGAATATTAGAATCAGCTGTGCTTTCCAACAAAGGCTCATTTTTGTCTTTCGTGCAGCGACCATGTCGTAAACCCAACTGAAAAATAATAAGATGAACATGAGTAAAATGATTAAAAAAAGGTGAGACAAGTTGATGGTGTTTCTTGTATTCCTTTAAGTCCTCGAGATCTTCTTCTACTTCTGATTTATGGCAAGGAAGGGGGTGGAGGGATGTGGAATCAGATCTTTGGTCCCAGGCATGTATTAATCTCCATATACAGAGAGTAAATCCCTAACCTGTGGTGAACAAGTACAGTCTTCTGATGGCAACTGCTGATATGAACGTGCTCCCCTCATTATCTCATGCGGGCAAACACGAAAAGCAATGGATTGCTGCAACTCTTTAACAAAAGATTCTTCCAATGAATTAAGATACAGATTATGCTTCTCATCTGTCCACAGTGTAGATGGTCCCTGTAATCAAATGGCCCCATGAATGGAAAATCAGATCAACTACTCATTAGAGCTCAAATAAATATGTTAGTCCTTTTACATCGGATTATTTAACTTTAGAAAACGCATCTTCCATAAAACATACATGACTTAATGCTTTCCCATAAAAATCTTGAGATAACTTCTGAATTCCAACAAATTACAGAACACTTGTAACATTTTTTACAGGGGAGTTTTCTTAAAAGGCTAAATAAGCTCCATATGATAAATGGATAACTATAACAAAAGGTGCATAATTTAATAGCTCAAGGTTTTGAGTTAAAAATCGAGTCTAATCCGTGCAGTCCTCAACAAAGTTGAAGTTTCATTCTTTTGAAAACAAGACTAGAATGCAATCCCTCTAAGCAGCTCTTTTGCACTTCAATTAATGTCCAATATCATAATCCAATGGCTCAAAACAAGCCAGCGAAGGTAAATACTAAGTAGCGTAAATATCAACACCTGAACTAATTTTCTTCATAGATCACCTCCTTCTTTCACTCTCCCCCATTCCCCACAAAAATCTCATTTACAGAACTTCGCTCAATTAAGAACTTCCGATAAAAACCAGCTTCTAAAAGATAATCCTACAATTCCTATGCAACAATACAGTCACACTCATGAACAAACTTAAATCTTTGGATCATTCATACACATACACATTACAATTGCAATGAACACGTCCAATCTCAATAAATCAAACTAACCAAACAATCAAATTCACAATTCACTGCACAGAACCAAAAAAGGCCATAAACTTCCACCAAAAAAGGGAGCAATTCTTGAAAAAAACCGCAAATTCTGTTAAAGAAACAGAGAGAGAGACAGTTACTAGATTACCACATTCGCTTTCCGAAGCGAGAAAGTCTTGGGACAACCCACACTAATGGCAGACGAGTCTGAGCTCGAAGCATCCAACCGGCTCTGGCACCCGGAAACGGCCACTTTCAGGAGATCCATGGCCAGGTCCGCCGTAATCCTCCGTGGATTCTCTCCCGATCGGAGACCTGCCACGTGGAAATCGGGTGGGCTTGTTTGTTGCAGAGAAAATCTGAGAAAGTAAAGGGAGTGTGTTTTGGGGTTGGGGAACCAATAAAAGGCTCCACATGGAAGACGCTTTACACGTGTCCGTTGCTTCTATGAATGCCACGTCAGCACAGCCCGATAACATCTCTGGCCAATGGTAGCCAGATATTTTCTTTAATTTTTTTTACCAATTTGCATTTTTTTCAATTATTGTTTATTCCTACTCAAATAGAAATAATAATTTTTTTTTTGAAACAGACGAACCGTAACTGCTGTCTTTTAGATGCATATTGAATAAATCCTCTAGATTGACACAATAGCCTGCAAATCATGTCAACCAGGTACTTTGCATTAGGTAAATTATGTGCGACAAACTAGATTAAGAGAGCGTAGGTAGGAGAAATCGAACACAAAACCTTTTAGTTTCATGCTCCCTCACTTTACCAACTCGACCACCCCTTACGTGCAGAAAGAATAAGAATATTTAAAGAAAAACATAATTTCATTTAAAAATTTTCAATTAATTACTAAAAGAAAATTGAAATTTTATTTTAGATTAACTAAAAAGAAAGAATATCCACATAATCTATTATTCCATTTAAATAAGAATAATTACCTAATTTTTTATATAACACTTTCAATGATTAAAAAATTCAACCAATTCAACCAATTCAACCACAAAAATTTTGAACCGTCCAACTTTTCGATTTGAATTACTTTAATAATTTTTGTTATTAAAATTGATCAATTTATTAATCAATCAATAAAAAATTAATAAATTCTTATAAATTAAAATAACTCAATTAATTTTTATTTAAAAATCTATTTTTAATTAAACTTCAATTTCTTCGATAAATAAGGACAGTCTCCTTTAATCATATTTTTATATTTTAAATTTCATTTAATTTTTAGTTAATTCTACATTATTAAATCTTTTAAATCTTATACATCTTATCTTATTGATTTAACTTCCGATCCAAATTTTAAAATATTGTGCATAATCATCAATGTTTCAAATTTCCCATCATTCAACTTCGTTTTAAAAAAGCTAATAATCAATTAAAATTCATATAAATTTATTACTAAATCAATTAATTTATCATTTACAATAAAAAATTAAATTGGAGAAAATCCTTAGATTCTAGAATTGATATGAAATGGAACATATGATTCTGTATTTGGATGAACATGGTTTTGGAATGAAAAGAACTTGGAAATTAACATGGGCCAAACAAGTCATGTCATGTGTGATCCACTGAGCCTTGTCGGACCGAACAAGCAACCACCTGAGCCCACTGTCTCAGCTTAGTCTTAACCATCTCTGGCGCATCACCTACAATCAAATAACAACCATTAGATTGATATCAATCCAACGGCTAAAAACAATCGACACAGTGTTCTCAAAACCACGACTCACCAGGATCAACTATAGAGCAAGAAGCGGTTCCGTCGGAGCTCAAGGAAGAGGCCGAAGACGACCGCGACAAACTGTTACTGTACTGCTTATTAACAGCGCAGTAAAACCCTAGCGCAGGCAACGTATCAGACAACTTCGGGTCGAGATCCGGAGACTCCGGCTCGAACCCGAAACCCAATTCAATGCACGCTTTCAACTCCTCCAAATCTTCGTCGGTGACACTCTTGACGCGGCGGAGACGCCGAGTCTTGCTGTTCCCTTTCAGCCGGAGCCAGGTCTCCTCCCGCTCCGTGTCGGGAGACCATGAAAGCTGCTTGTAGAGAGGCCTTGGAGGATGACCAGACTTCGACATACGCTCCGTTACACCCTTCCCCGACACGGAGCAACTCTTTGTCCTGGAGAAAGGCTGGCAGGGGAATGTTACGTTTAGTTTGAATTGGTGTTTTAAAGGTCTCGAAACTACAAGACTTTTCGGGTTTTGTGTGTTTCTAAGGTAATGTGGGGTCCACCTCTTCTTGTCAATTATTGGTAACCAGTGGATTGGGAAATAAAATTTGCTTATGATTTGGTTACCTATTAGAATGTTACACGCCATGTTATATTTAATTTTAGCCGTTTCCTGATTTTAATTTAGGTTCAAATTTAATTTGTTTGATTTTAATTTAACCGCTAAGATAAGTTGTTTAAGCTTTAAAAATTCAATCAGTATTAGACTGTCATAAAATCGATCAAAGGTTGAATAAAATTAAAGAATTTGAAATATGATTAAAAAATATTTTCTTAACTATAGTAAAATTTGAAGCTCAATTAAAAAAGTGATTATTAAATGAAAATTATTTTATTTGTTTTAGTTCATAATAACTTATTAATTAATAAAAATGACCGATTAATTAATAAATTAATTCATTTTAATAATAAAAAGTATTAAAATAAATCAAATTAAAATGTTTGAATTAAACTAAAAATTTCAAAATTTCAAAATTTTTACGATTAAATCAATTAAATTAATTGAATTTTTTAATCGTCAATTCTAACTTTTGAGCAAATCTTAAAGCAATCAAGTTGATGCGCCTTTTAGGAAGTGATCGAGTTAGTAGAGTAGGAAGTATGAGACCAAAAAGTCTTGTGTTTAAATCCTCCTATCTACGCTCTTTCAATCTAACATGTTGTACAGGACTTATCTAGTGCGAAATATCCGACTGGCATAATTTGCAAATTATTGTGTCAATTTAAAAATTTACTCAGCGTATATTTAAAAGATAACAGCTGCAGGTTCCTCCGTTTAAAAATAAATAAATCAAGTTGGTGCATTATTGCATAGCTTTTAGATTCTAACATATATAACAATGCAAGATATCGATAAATTCTTTTTATCTGAATAAGAGTTTTCTTCGTCATCAAGACATGAGAGTCGACGCAAAATGACGTGCATAAGGAAACCCTAATTACCTTGGGCCACAAGGGATGTGCTTTTCGTTAGTAAGACGCGTCCAGCTAAGCTCATGACCTGTCTGAGAGACAGGGTGGAGTCAGGAGAGACTGACGAGGACTGAGATTCTGCCAACATTTTTGTATTCCAACTTTCTGGAAACCACGTTGGCTTGACATGTGCCTGACGGCTGCTTTTCTGGTTGACCAACTTTAACCCGCTAACCGCAGCTCAGGAAGATGGCACCAATACTGTGAAAACGAACCTAGCACTTGGATTTTGGCTTAGGGAGGAACAATTCAGGTGACTAATGAAGGCTTGGAGCACAGGCTTATTCAATACAATTCAAGTTGGCTCCAGCTCCGAGTCACTTCCCCAAAAGGTTGGATCTTTTTGTTTCCATCTGCAGTTCTAGCTCCAGCGTAACTGGATGTAACATCTAGCAATGCATATGGTGGATCAGTTTCAAAATCAATTTTATGGGTTCACCAATAATCCCCACAAGAGCAAATTCCATCTTTGAAGTGATGAAATCGGTTGGAATCCCTGACTGTAATCTCCCTCTCTGTAAGTTTAGATATAAACTTAGTTGCATTATGGCAATCTCCACAGACTCTCAAGTTCTTGAATATCCGAATAGGAGTCCGAGGAGGGGTGTTAAGGATTCCATACGCAATTGCCAATCTTTCACTGTGACCCATGAGAATGTGCTCCTTCTCATCCTCCTCAACGTCTTGCAAAACATAACTAAAGTCAGTAACATAACCAAGGGTTTTTATCTTTTCGGTCAAAGCCCTCAACTCTTCGTATATCTCATTGCTTTTTGGATGAGTTTGATTCCCGCTATAGAAGACATCGACATTGTTGTTCACTTCAATTGAACTCCAACCAGGTGTCTTCTTCAACCCTTTATCTCTAACAGAAGTTCTCACCTTAGTCACTCCATCCCTATTCCCAATGTGAGCATAAATATTTGACAGCAACACATAATAACCAACATTCTCAGACTCTACCTCGAATAAGTGATCTGAAGCATATTTACCTAACTCGCTGTTCCCGTGTAATCTGCAGGCAGCAAGAAGAGCACCCCATACAGCAGCATCAGGCTGCAATGGCATACTCTTTATCAAACTGTATGCCTTATCCAAATGCCCAGCTCTACCAAGTAAATCTACCATACAGCTATAGTGCTGCATATTAGGTTTCATACCATACTTTTCTTGCATTGTCTCAAAGCACCATTGACCCTCACTCACCAGACCTGAATGGCTACAGGCTGACAATAAGGATACAAAAGTGACACGATCTGGCTGCACTCCCTCGGCTAACATTTCTCTGAAGAGCTTAAGAGCTTTCTCACCATCCCCATGAACTCCAAGACAGGATATCATGGCATTCCAAGGGATGGAGCTTTCTCTAGTCACTTCATGGAAGAGTGAGAGAGCATCATCTAATTTACCACATTTTCCATACAAATCAACCAGGCAGGTGCCTATGTAGACATCCAAGTAAAGGCCATTTTTCAAAACCGTCCCATGAGTTCTCATCCCTTGTTGCAAGGCACCCGCATGAGAATAAGCTGGTAGAATGCTGACCCAAGTTCCCTGGTTTGGAATCATCTCTTCGCAATCTTCCATCACGCGATACAATTCAATTGCCTCGCTTGCAAGACCATTCTGAGCGTAACCGCTGATCATGGTATTCCATGAAACCACATCTTTAATGTGTAGCCCTTCAAAAGCTGCACGAGCAGAATCTAAATCTCCTATTTTGGCATACATATCTACAATGGCATTCCCAATGACAACCTCTTCTGCACACCAACTCCTCCTCATGATAAACGCATGAAGTGACCTTGCATGTCTGTAATCATAGAACTTGGCCACGATGGATGACAAACTGACGAGTGTATAGAAATCAGGACCAATTCCAGCTTGTTGCATCTTGTCAAAAAACGAACGTGCAGTAATTGGATCCTCATTTTGCTCATATGCAGAAATAATTGAATTCCACGACACAATATCCCTTTCCATCATTTGATCAAAAACTCTCCTAGCATGCTCCAAGGTACTAAGTTTTGCATACATGTCAATTAATGCATTGGACACAAACAGTCCAAATTCCAATCCAGACTTTATAGCATACAAATGCATTAGCTTCCCAGTCACAATATCATCCAATTGTGCACAAATAGGAAGAACACTGGCGATGGTAACAGCATCCATGCGGATCCCTTCCACTCTCATAATTTCCACAACTCTCAACGCCTCTGCACCGTTCCTACTCTGACAATACGCAGAAATCATTGCATTCCACGAAGCCCTATCTCGGACTGGCATATGATCAAACAACATCCGAGCAGCTTCTAAAGACCCAAAACGTGAATACATATTAATCAACGAAGCACCCACATAAACATCCCATTCAAATCCCATCTTTAAAATTGAGCAATGCACCTTCTTCCCATCTACTATATCTTTACAAGCTTTAAGCACCGGAGGAATAGTGTAAAAATCAGGGCGAAGCCCAGATGCATACAAAAGTTCATAGAAAAAAGCAACAGTTTTGTAAAAACGGCCATTGCCAACATAGGCCGACACCATAGAATTCCAGGCATAGATATCTTTGTTGGGTATATGATTAAAAGCTTTCTCTGCGAAGGAGACATCACCGAAATGTGCATATAGATTAACAAGCCTTGAAAGAAAGAAACTTTCAGCTCTCCCAGAAACCAAAAGACGAGCTTGAAGTCTCTTAACATGATGGAGTTTAGTGCAGGACCGAAACAGAAGATTAAAATCAACATCCTTTTCCTCGTCTCTGAGTTCCCATGAATCAAATTGCAGAGAATTTGCAGCTGTTGAAAACAACTGGCGACTGCTTTGAATCAAATGTAGGAACTTGGAAACTTTCGATTCATTGCAGGTTGGTAACAACCTGAGCAGCAACAGAGACTGTCTATAATGGTTGAATAAAAAAGAATCTACAAACAAAAGGGTAAAGGCTTTTCACTCACCGGCATGTATAGCTCATGCTCATCATGCTTCATTTTCGCTCCTCATCTGGGCAGCTTCTTCCTTGGGTTGTTATTTGTTAAACAAAAGTTTCGCCATTCTTGATAAAAGTTGTAGGATTTTGCTGGGACTCTGTTGTAAAAACTAGAGGCATGCATAATCAAATTAAGAGGCAATGGGAATTGAAAAAATAGCCATTAAATTAAAACTTAAGTGGAATAACTCGAACATTTGTTTCTTCACTGTCTGGGGTACTTATCTAAGTCTGCTTTTAATTTAGTCAAATTGCAAAAGCGTACCCTGCTCTGCTCGTTCTTAATTCCTTTTATTATAAATTGTAACACTGAGATTATGTAATGAGTTCTGTATGGTTCAGGGCTTGTCTAACTTCTTTTGACGAAACAAACCATGATCCGACTCTTAAGGAGTCCTTCCATCTTTGTGAGGCGAAGCTTGAAAGCAATCTAGAAGGGGGGTTGAATAGATCGTTGAAACTTTTCGCAAAATTCTATAAAAAATAACGAGTTAATACACACGAAACAATCAAACAAATTAAATGAAAAGAGTAGGGAAGAAAGACAAACACTGTTTTTATAGAGGTTCGGTGCTAAGACCTACGTCCTCTACCTAAGTTCCCACTTAGGATTTGACAAATCACTTTACTGTACACTTTTTAGTTCAGTGTGAACTTTTACAACACCACTTGAATTCCGGCTCAAGCTACACCTCACAATCGATCTGTCTTCCGGCACAAATCCTACCTCACAAGTGATTCTCCACTAATCACTCAACTCACAATAACAATGATAGAAAATTGAAGTAAAGCTCAGTACAACAGTATACACTTGAATGTGCTAAGAGCAATTGAGAGCAATAAAAGGATAATAATGAACTATGATCAATTTGCTTTGATTTTGACTTCACCAATCGATCTTTTGATGTTCCTCCTTTTTTTTGCAGGCTTCCAGATGATTATAGTCGTTGTAGATCTTCTTCTAGCTGCTGTAGATTGCTCATAGACGTTGTAAAATGATTTTTGTACCGTTTGATATCAATTGACTTCGTCAGATTATGTTCAGCTGCACTAATAGTCAACTAGTCGAGATGTGTTAGTCGACTAGTACCAACTTTTTTATGAAAATTTTATCTCCGCTCTTCGAATAGTCGACTAGTGTGATGTTAGTCGACTAGTACAATTATCCAACTTACAGATCGCTTGTTTTTAGTCGACTTGCAATGTTCTGGTCGACTTGATTAAGCCCCACATAATAGATATGTTAATTCTCAGTCGACTTGTGACTTAATAGTCGACTAGTGGCTGCTCCAACGGATATATTTCAGATAATCTTCGATCTTTGGTTGTTGGGATACAAATTTGAAATCTTCAATCATAATCTGCCCGTTGCTTATCTTTTACACGTTTAAGAAATGTTGCTATCTTGATTTGTACGTTGTCTATCTCTTGATTTGTGTTAATCCTTTAATATGAGTTGTAATCCAAATTACCTGAAATAATTTCTTAATCATTTCTATACATTTTATTATTATCAAAACATAAAGGAATTTTATTTGTTAACCACCATTGGTCCAACAATCTCCCCCTTTTTGATAATGACAAAACATTTAGAATTGTTTAAGAAATTGAAAACAAAGAAAAATTGATCAAGGTTCTTATGCCTTGTCTAGTTGGTTAGATTAACTCCCCCTTAATCAATAAACTAATGAATTCAATAATTATTGCAAAATTCAATTTATCAAAGTTATCGTGTAACAATTTACAAATTACCAATGAGTAGACAACATGTAACAATTTTACTAAAATGAATGTGTAATAGATACCAACCTGAAGCCAAAACAATTTTAAACAATTTAAAGTGCATCACAATTTAGCAGAAGTGAGCTTACTCCCCTTTTTTGTCATAATCAAAACAAAGTCGCAATAACATATGGAAATTGAGTAGCAAACCATAAAACCAAAGATCACACATATCCATAGTCTCAAGTATCATAATGAAAGTCACAATAAAAACAGAGATGAACAAAAACAAATGTTGGTCTTAAAAGCAAATGCAACAACCATCAAGATGAAAAAGCATCATCATGTCTACAACCTAACTTCTCAAAAATTTTCTTAATGCTTTTCTCCAAGCGCACAAGCATACTTTGTTGATCATCAACGCTTTTGTCTAAGCGTATAAGCATACTTTGTTGATCATCCACACGATCATTTAATTCTTCCAGCTGATCTTTTATGTCCTGAAGTGCGTCTTGAGGTACCTCACTCCGTCGCACACTATTTGGTCTTGAGCTGCTAGGATGATCACCGGGCCTCTTGGAACGTTGCCTCCTAGGTACCGGTTGTTCACTTTCCAAAGTTAGACCAAGCTTCTCCACGTGATAAGAATACACCCAACCCTTTTCTACTGTTTTCACCAGCTTCATACTTCTAAGGTTATAAGGTGTAAACCTCCAACTTTGGGGATATGGATAATGGTCATAGGAACTCAAATTAACTTTTTACAACTTGGAGATAAATGTAATCAAGGCTGCATACGGCATTCCTTTATGCTTGGCTGTTTTTCCCTTAAGCTTACCTCTTAATAAATTTACCTTTTTTCTCATCATCTGAATAATAAAACTCGGAAAGTTAATTTTCCTCCCTTCTTCTAAGTGCCAAAGTATTTCTTTATCCAAAGAAGTAATATGATTATTACTTGCCTTCTTAGGATATATCACTGTATTAATAGCATAATGCGACAACCTATAATTCAGTGGCAAATCCATTGCCTCATAAGGTGGTGAATGATCAGAACACAGTCTAACAAGTAACTCATCACCCTTCTCTTCAGTATAGCCAAAGTTTTCTTCAGCTTCCCCATCACTATCTCCATTCTCATGCCTCAAAACATTCAAATCTAAGAGGGAAGCTCTAGGCCTAACTCCACCTTTAGGCAATTTCAACAAAATAGACAGATTTTCTTCACAGATAGAAATTTCTTTTCCTTGTATACAAGTTTTCAAAAGCACTTCATTATCAACATTACTCCTAATCACCACAAGATTAGCATAAAACTCTCAAATCATATCCTCATATATGTCCTCTGTAAAACCCAGAAAGAATCTCAAACCAAAGTTTTTGATTTCAGTAAACAACTCCATATATTCATTATGATCCAGTTCAACCCAATCAAACTTCATAGAGGAGATAAGGACTTCGATTTTTAATACCTTGTAATACAGATTTTGTGCCTCCGTGGAAATGAACCGTGACTCAACTTCCTCGTTTTCTCTCTCTACACCGCCCCTTGTGGATGAGCCACGAACTCTTGGACGTTGTGGTGCAGAATCAACTTGCTTTCCTTTCCCCGTAGCTTTTCTTGGAGCCATTGTGAAAAACGTGGAGAAATTTGAACAAAAACAGGGGATTTACGAAGTTAGGGTTTGAGAGTACGAAAAAGAGATCTAAAGGGAGAGAAAGATAACGTGATGAAATAACAAGGGGGTTTTGTGTTTTTGGAGAAGGATTGAGGTTGGGAAGATAGGATTTGAAGAAATTTTGAGTGATTAGTCGACTAGGAAGAAGAAATCGCAAAGGAGAAGAGAAAAAGGGTTTCGGAAATTTTAGGGAAGAATGGGTTTTCAACTAAAGAAAGAGATGAGTTGTTGAAAGGAGTGAATTTTGTGTTTTTGGAAGTGGGTTGAAGATGGAAGTGGCGATTTTAAGAGATTGGAGAAGTTCAGTCGAGTGAGAGGAAGAAATATTAAAGGTAGAAGACGATAACCTTTTGAAAAGAATTTGAAAGTTTGGATTTTTTAAAAGACCTGTGCATGTCAGTAGTCGACTGGTCGAAGACCAGTAGTCGACTAGTCACCTAATTTCTTCATTCCCAGATGATCAAGTTAAAATGACTCGACTATTTCCTCAACATCAGTCGTCTCATACTCCAATTAGTCGACTGGAAAATTTTCTAAAACTCAAAAGAATCACTTCATAACCTAAATGTAAATCATGAAGATGTATCTCCGATGGAATTGCAAATTTGCCAAATTATTTGGCCATTTTGATGTTCTAGTGTATGTAGATAAATACAATCAACCAATAGAATTCAAATCACACATACCAAGTTTCAATTTAATGTTCATAAAAACATCTTCTTTGAGGGGTTTAGTAAAAATATCAACCAATTGATCACTAGAAGATACATGATTTAAAAAAATGTCACCTTTCAAACAATGATCACGAATAAAATGATGTCTAATTTCAATATGTTTTGTTATACTATGCAAAATCGAATTTTTACTCAAACAAATTGCACTGGTATTATCACAATAAATTGGAATATTTTTAACAATAATACCATAATCAAGCAATTGATGTTTAAGCCAAAGAACTTGGGCACAAGCACTCCCAACTGCTACATATTCAGATTCAGCAGTGGAAATAGCTACACTTACTTATTTTTTACCAGCCTAAGAAATCAAAGATGATCCTAAGAAATGACATATGCCACTAGTGCTTTTTCTATCTACCCTACAGCCACCATAATCAGCATCACTATATGCATACAAGTCAAAAGAATCACAACTAAGATACCATAAACCATGATTAATAGTTTTGCTCAAATATCTAAAAATTCTTTTACAAGCACTCAAATGAGAAATTTTGGGACAAGCTTGAAATCTAACACAAAGACACGTAGCAAACATGATATCTGGTCTTGAAGCAGTTAAATATAAAAGAGAGTCGATCATACCTCTATAAAGCTTTTAATCAACATTCTCTTCATGTTCAGATTTTTCCAAGATCAGATTTGATGCCATTGGTGTAGCTGCTACTTTGCATCCTTCCATGTTGAACTTCTTTAGAAGCTCTTTGGTATATTTGGATTGATGAATGAAGATGCCATCTTTGTATTGCTTGATTTGCAGTCCAAGAAAGAATTTAAGTTCTCCCATCATGCTCATTTCAAACTCACTTTGCATTAAATCACTAAATTCTTTACACAAAGATTCATTAGTAGCACCAAAAACAATATCATCAACATATATTTGGCAAACTAACATATCTTGATTAACATGTTTGATAAACAAAGTATTATCAACTTTACCTCTAATATAACCATTTTGAGTTAGAAAAGTACTTAACCTTTCATACCATACCCTTGGTGCTTGCTTTAATCCATAAAGTGCCTTCTTGAGCTTGTAGACATAATCCGGATGTTCATGATCTTCAAAACCCGGTGGTTGTTTAACATACACCTCCTCTTGGATGTAGCCATTGAGAAACGCACTTTTGACGTCCATTTGATTTAGTTTGATTCTCTTACGATGGAAAGGCACATAACAATCTGATTGCTTCCAAACGAGCCACTGGTGCAAATGTTTCATTATAATCAAGGCCTTCTTCTTGATAAAATCCTTGAGCTACTAACCTTGACTTATTTTTGACTGCTTCACCATTCTCATCATACTTTATCCTATTTACCCACTTGACTCCAATAATAGTTTTGTCCTTTGGTGGAGCTACCAAATCCCATACGTTGTTCCTCTTGAATTGATTTAATTCTTCTTGCATAGCCAACAGCCAATTCTCATCTTCAAGAGCCTCTTTTATGTTCTTGGGTTCCACTAGTGAGATGAAAGCTGAATTGCTCATATATTCATATGTATTTCTCCTAGTTCTTAAACCATCATTTAAACCACCAATAACTTGCTCCATAGGATGATTCCTTGCCTTTGCCCATGTTTTCGTGCTTGGAACATGATCTTCTTCATCTAATTTTTCTTCTTCAACATTGGTTTCTTTTTCTTCAACTTCATTTCCTAAATTTCCTGCATCATCATTAAAACAAACCTTCCTCGGGGGTGAAATCATATCATCGAATTTAACATGAATATTTTCTTCAACACTCCTAGTTCTATTATTATAGACTCTAAATGCCTTACTAGTTAGTGAATAACCAAGAAATACAGCAATATCAGATTTTGAATCAAATTTTCCTAAGTTGTTCTTTCCATTATTATGAATAAATACTTTACAACCAAAAGGATGAAAATAAGAAATATTGGGTTTCTTACCTTTCCATAGCTTGTATGGTGTCTTGTTTTTGTCTCTTCTTAAGTGTACTCTGTTTATGACATAGCACGCGGTGTTGATTGCCTCCGCCCAAAAAGCTTTAGGAAGATTGTATTCATTCAGCATTGTTCTACTCATTTCTTCAAGTGAGCGATTCTTCCTTTCTACTACACCGTTTTGTTGTGGTGTTCTTGGTGTTGAGAAATTGTGCTCCATTCCATATTTGTCACAAAGCCTTTCGAATGGTTCACAATCAAACTCTCCTCCGTGGTCGGTTCTTATTGCAACAATAGTCAAATTCTTTTCATTTTGTACCAACCTACACCACTTAGTAAACTCGTTAAAAGCATCACTTTTATTAGCAAGAAATCTCACCCAAGTAAATCTGGAAAAATCATCCACAATTACAAGAACATATAATTTACCACTTAGACTAGCATGCCTAGATGGTCCAATTAAATCCATATGAACAAGTTCAAGAAT
>JAOQMQ010000195.1:30053170-30066000 GCA_027563845.1 Erythroxylum subrotundum | reverse complement strand
TGGAAAGTTGAAAAACCTTGAAAAATATGTACTCATGAGCTTGAAAAGGCTCGTCAAATTACTACTTGGATTTTCATTGTAAAATACTCAAGTTGGATACCTGGGGATTAGACATAGGCTTAGATTGTAAGCTGAACTGGTGTAAATCAGCTGCGTTCTTCTCTCTCTTCTCTTAAACTTTTATATTTCCGCATTATATTGTGTGTGTGTGTTTTCATTTCAGTAAGAGGCTCCTTCATTTTTATAATAGGCTCCTTCAGTTTTCAACTTGCAAAAGGTTCTTCTCATGTTAATAGGTGCCTTTTGTTTTAAATTATCTTAACTTGATTTATCCTTTAGCAGGCTCCTTTTGTTTAATAGGCTTCTGCACTTAACAGGCTCCTATTGCTTAAACAGGGTCCAATCGCATAACAAGCTCCTCTTGCTTTGCAAGCTCCTATTATTGTTTTAAACTTCGACAGGCCCTTTTCGTCTTATTTGAATTAAAAGTATCTCTTGCATGTGTTTGCTTTATCATTTGGTATCAGGGCGAGGTTTCATATTTTTGTGTTTTACAGCACATGATAGATCATGGCAAACTACTTGAGAAGCCTTGAAGGACAATCTGTATCAAAGCCTCCTTACTTCAATGGAAACAACTACTTATACTGGGAGGAGAGAAAACTAATGGATAGTTAATAGTGGGTGTTCGAGACACATGACAGAATATTTGATGATTTTTTTTCACAAAATAGTTTCGAAGATGGAGATCATACGGATTACGTGATGAAGTTAACTAAAGCTCTATATAGTCTAAAGTAGGCTCCTCGAGCATAATATGAAAGGTTAAGTAATTTTCTACTTGTGAATAACTTCGAAAGAGGAAAGCATTAATACAGGGGGAGAGTTAAGAGTTAAGATGAAGATATATTTTTGCTTGGTTTATTCTTACATACTTGTGATATTTTGTGGCTGTTTAGTTCTTTACCCTCTATTTTTTTTATAATGACAAAGGGGATAATTAAAGTGACGATATATTTTGCTAAAAGTTGATGATATTTACTTGCATATTTTGTGAGCATGATATAGGATATATGCTACTAACCGAATCTGTGAAGTTTAAGTATGTGGTTTGTTAACGATAAGCTCCTTACTAAGAAAGGAAAGGCTCCCTCTATTTAGTAAGAACTTATAAAGTTGACAGATATATCTTGGACTCTTGTTTGAATTTTGAAAATATATCTGTTACTGGTTGTCATCATCAAAAAGGGGAAGATATTTAGCTCAAGGCTTAACGATTTTGATGATGACCTTTCAAATTGGATTTATTTCTTTCTATTGCTAAAGGTTAATTCTCTAAAGGAAATAAAATCATATGATAAATGCTTCATTTTTTGCAGAAACCTTCTTTATGAACTTACCTGATTTATTATAAATGACTCTATAATATTTGGAAGGATCTTACAAATCATAATCAGCTCCGTGATATGATCATTTGTCTTAATATCTAAATACTAGAAAATTTTATCAAATATGGTATTGAAGATTCAAAGTCAATTCAACATATAAGAGAAGCAACGACTAGGTTAAAGAAGATGTCTATTTAAAGAAGAGCCATTGCATTTTGCAAACGGGGAATAGAAGCCAGAATCTTTTAAATACTTTAGAAGCATCAATATTCCCAAAAGTCATATCTTGATCAAAATCTCTTGTGCTTTAGAAAGCGACAATTCTTTTTGTGAGAAATCATTGAAACACATATGGAGCAACTTACTTCTTCATTTGTTGAGAGCTTGTAGAGGCTAGCAAAATACTACTAGTATAGAAGGAAGGAGAACCTTGAAAAATAAGTACTCGTGAGCTTGTAGAAGCTCGATAAATACTACTAGTTTGGAAGGTAGAACTTTGAAAAATATGTACTCGTGAGCTTGAAGAGGCTCGTTAAATTACTACTTGGATTTTTATAATGAATCACTCAAATTGGATAATTTTGGACTGGACGTATGCTTGGGTTGTAAGTCGAACCAGTATAAATCAACTGCAATATTCTCTCTCTCCTCTTATCTTTTATATTTTTGCATTATATTGTGTGTATATTCATTTCAGCAAGAGACTCCTTCACTTTTATAATAAGCTCTTTCGATTTTCAACTTGTAAGAGGTTGTTTTCATGTTAAAGCACATTTTGTTTTAAATTGTTTTACCTAGATTTTTCCTTTAGTAGGCTCATGTCGTTTAACAGACTTCTATTACTTAATAGGCTCCTATTGCTTAAATAGGGTCCTATCGCATAACAGGCTCCTATTGTTGTTTTAAACTTCGACATGCCTATCATTTTATTCAATTTAAAGTATCTATTGCGTATTTTTGCTTTATCACCCTCTATACAGGATGAGATGAAATGGCTGCCAACTTCTTCAGGAAAATTTCCTAATCCATCTTGTTGGAATTTATTCAGAGGCGCTCCAACCTACAAGTTTCGTAGTACAAGCTAATTTGGTTCAAACATAATTCACCATGCAAATACTTCATTATATGGCTAGCTGATAATTGTAGGTTGCATGATGTTTTAATAGGCATTTTAGTATGTTTTTAGTGGTTAATTAATTGATTAATGTATATTTAGGTTTAGAATAGTGTTAATTGGTTAGATATTTGTGTTTTGAGAGTTATATGGGTTAGAGCATGCTATTGAACTTTAATTTTACGTATTTAAGGTGCCTTGATGTGTTTGTTAGTCTTCAGGATTAAATATCAAAGAACGGAGAAGATTTGGAGGAAGCCCGGTAGAAGATCCAGGCCCACGATTGTGACAAAAGCAAAATGGATAGGCCACAATCGTGGTAGAAACAAAATCCTAAGTGCCACAAACCTAGCCTGCGTGCTAGACACGCATCGACCTCCTGAGCTTAAGTTTCTGAGGGTATTTCGAAATTTTGGGCTTAGGTAAAACCTAGTTTTCACCCTGATTAGTAAAGACTACAAAAAAAAGGAAAAATTACCTAGATTAGGGGCCTCCATTTGCCACTTTCGGGAAAAGCTGAGGAAGAGGAAGAAGGAAGAGAAAGAAGAGGAAAAAGAAGAAGGTGGAGCTTCAATTGCTTCAACCTCTAATCCTCCAAGTTACTTTCTTTTTGTCTATCTTTTATTTCATGTATTTGATGTATGAGATGCGATTGATGGTGAGGAATCTTGGGTTAAGGATGTTTTAACTTCTTTTAGGGATTTATACTTGATTTAATGTTAATCTAGTTGTTTTTATTGTTAATGATGATGGGTGTTGTGATTATTTGTTGTATGTGTATGCTTCGGTAACAAATAGAGAGAGTGAACTGATAAAAAATGATTAGATTAGGTAATGAGAGTTAAACAATCTAATAGATCACGCAAATAATCAAATTAGTAATTTATACAAAGAGGGATCTCGTGTGAGGACCTAATAGTCTATTAGAGGACTTAAAATCTAATTGAATGTATGGGTCTTTCGTTAATTGAGAGATTGCAAATTCTATAATTCAATTATTAATGATTATAACTCCAGAGAGATTAATTTACCTTTCGAAGGTCTAGGACCGACACCACATTAACACAAAATGACTAAGTTAGCATTAATGATAAGATAAATCCCCTTTTTCATAATTTGTTAATTTTCCTTGTTTGAATTCCAATTGTCATTTGGTGGTGCTCAATTTTGACTTCTTTGTGTTAATTTTACAATTTCATTTTCAATCAATCCATATCTGATTGTTTACTTTTCTGTTTAGTTTTTTATTTTCATTTTAATTATCCTTTTAGGCCTTAGACAACTTAGAATTCAGTTAGTTCACTAACTCTTTAAGGGATTAACACCTTATATACTACACTCATGACCTGTTCACTTGCAGTATATTAAGGGATAAGAAATTGTAAAATTTGCCCACTCTATTACTAGCAATCAAGAACAGGTTAACAACTCTAGACTAAATAGCTCATTAAACATACTTCACTAATTGGTGTTGCTTATATAAATCCTTAGCTGAAAATATTGACCATTTGTACTTCCACTGTTAATTTAATAAATATTTTTAAAATCTCATAATTCAACTATGTCACTTGTATCATCCTCTTAACTCATGGTCATAAATCATTAGTTGAAGTGTTAAGTTGCAACTGAAGCATCAAAGAGATTTATGGATTTACAAAGTTGCTTTTACATATCTTGTAGCTGTTATTTGGGAAAAGAGGAACAATAGGATTTTTGGAAATTCCACATCCACCAAAGAAGATGTTTTTCCGATATTATTCAACCATATTAGGAGCCATATCATTATTCAAATAAATGACTCTTACGTCAGATTACAAAGTAGAATAGCATGGAGAATCTGATAGTACTTCCAATTTTTCCATATTTGTTAATTTGTCAAATCTAGCTAGTTTGTGATTTTGTGACAATTTTGTTTTATAATAGTTAGATATGATCAAGCATATTATATCTTAACCCTTATTTATTAATTCAATCTCTTTCTTCAAAAAAAAAATAAAGAAAATGTTGTATGGCTTGCTCAAATTACAAGTATCAAATTGTCAAAGCCACCTTTCACCTATTTGTGAATCCCCATTGCAATCTTTTATATGGATCTCAATCTTTTAATAGAAAAGATAAAACTTAGAATTACTATTATCCTTAGTAGGTAAAGTAAACATTAAGTCCATTATTAATAGCCTACACATACGTTGGAGCTCTCACGTATGTTTTCCTAAAAGCATCTTCTAGGAAATTAAGCTAATGATGAAGAGATTTTTATGGAAAGGGAGTGTAGATGGCATATTCTGTGCAAAGGTGAAATGAATTAAGGTTTGCAAAGATAAGAAGGAAGGTGGACTTAGGATCTATCCCATTAGGATGATAAATTAGGTTCTAATGCTTAAGAGCGTGTGGAGAATCCTAAGTGACATGGAGTCTTTATAGATTCATCGAGTTCATGCATTTCACATAAAGTAGTAAGAATTCTAGACATTGGATCCTAGACCTAATTTTTCATGAACAGTGACTTTACTCTTCCAATTAAAATATAAATACAAAGAGGAATTCATATATTAGGTAGGGGATGGCAAAATAACTCTATTTTGGTATGACTACTGGTCCAGCCTAGGGCAACTAAATGAAGTCCAGAAGATGATGCATCTAAAAGTTGTGATACTAGAGAATGCATCAGTGTATACTACTATCACCTTGCATAGAGATGAATTAGTTAGATTAAGTTATGCTCAACCAACACTAATTCAACTAATTTCGAATAAGGAAGTCCCGATCAGATGAAGAAGAACCAACGATGGAGTTTTCACTAACTTATCTTGTAGGAAATTACTAAATGGAACCTCCTTAAACATCCTATGGTACAACCCATTATGGTTTAAGCAAGCAAATCTAAGGGCATCATTGCTAATGTGGATGATAGTAAAAAGTAAGCTAAGCACTTTTATCCATATAGAAATTCTCAAGTATTTATGCAATCATGTGCTTTGTAATAAAGAAGAAGAAACAATACAACATTTTTTTTTCATGTGCCACTAGTCAGCTCAAATATCATTAACACTTAAAAATATATGCAATCTCAGGCCTCCCTATCATGCATGAGAAGCGATAATTCTACGTTACCATAAGAAATGGAAGGAAATAAATGGAATGGATTATCAATAAACTAAATCTCTCCAGCACACCATAAGAAATGGAAGGAAATAAATGGAATGGATTATCAATAAACTAAATCTCTCCAGCACAATGCATAGCAACCGAAAGGAATAGAAGAATTTTCACCGAGAATGAATTGAATAAGCTAGCTTTAGCTACTTGAAAAATTAATATCATTAAAGAGCAGATAGTTGACCACAACCTACATACAAAATGCAATCTAAATACTATAAACTGATGAAGGCTACCAATAGATCATTAAGTTCATCAAAGCAGGTAATATCAATATAAAAAACCATAAGCATGCAAGAAAAAGTGGAATTACGTAGAGGGAATGACTAATAGGAAGCTCTGGGTTGTTGAGGAAGAACATGCATTAAGTAACGGAGGCCAGGACTTCATAAGCATATGTACATGAGATCCTAAATCTTAATCATAAGTCAAAAGGTAAAGCAAGAAATATTAAAACTAGAAACTAAAGTAGTGATGAAAGGATAATTCATGCAAGGTCTCTCCTAGGCAAAGACATGTTCTTTATGCAGGCAGAAACAAGTTGTTTTGTAATTCAATTATTACCTCAATACTATAATCTAATAGTTACCTCAATGTTCTACAGTTTATGTAAACACCTTGTTTGCATGACGTTTTGCTAAATTCTTTAATGAATTATTTACCTTTAAACAAACTAATAGTCTAGTACTTAAGGATCAAGAGCATTAGTCTTTGTATATTACAACTTACTCTTAGCTAGGAAACCAAAAGTAAGGAAACAGTTTAGGATTCGCAACGAACAAACCTCTAGTCATAATTATCTCTCTTATCCGGGCTAAGTTCCTTTGAACGGTGATATGAGTTTTTTTGTTTCTAGTTTTGAATACCCTTACATTCCTTTTCCTCTATAATTTAAGAAGTTACAATTTTATTTATTACCGGAAGAAATCAATCAAATTATTTATTACCTTACGTTCAATGTTTTAAAAAGAGTCTTACTTTAACATAAACTAAACTATTTTGTTAAAAATTTTCAATTTGGATTTTTTTATTTTTCTATAAATCCACATATATTAAATATGGCATATGATTTATCAAAAAAAAAAAAAAAAAGGCATATGAACCTACCATTCTCCATTCTTTACAACAGAATAATTAAGTTACTTTCTCTGATTTCTTCAACGAGTTCTAGCTTCCTTCTTCATATATATTAATGAATAAATAAATATATACATTCATCATCATCTCTCTAGAATGGGAGATAGTTGGATTTTATGTTGAAGCACATTTCTTGTTGGACCTGTTGCTCTCACTAGAATTAGAAAAAGCAAGATTTCATCTTTCAATCTCTCACGCGATGTCTTTATTTATTTACAGTACTGGAAGAACAGAACCCAACAACGCGGAGAAAAGGCTTTAAGACCCCAAAATTTGTCTCGAACTCAAAAGTTTCTCTTCGCTATGCGCATTTTTAGGAACTACCTAGATCTGAATTTCTCTACCTTTACCTCTCTTGTCTATCTGTTTCTTGCTTCTGAGACAAATCAGCGTTGGACATTCAGAAAATGATGTCTCTTTGTTGGAAGAATATTTTTTCATTTCTGGTCACACTCAGCGTCGCTTTCAATTGTTAACCAACTTAGTTCTTTCGTGCCTTTAAACAATTCCTTTTGCTTGTTTTGTTGTGACAAAGGGAAAAAAAAAGTAGTTGGTAATTGAAAGGAAACTGTTACCTTGTTCATTTCAATGTTTTGGTTTATGTTTCTTTGTGCCTTCATTTCAGAATCTTACTTGGGGATCTGGGTCTTATTTTATAGAAGATCACATGTTTTTCGCCTGAATCATCGGTTTATTTATTAGTTTCCTGCGCATTTCTCGACCTGGGTTGTCATCAGTTTCAAATTTTGTTTTTGGCTACTCGATAAGAAAAAAAAAAAAAAATCTCTTAAACACAATGATATATTGGGAACACAATAAAGTTTGTTACCTGGAAAGTTTATTAACAACGGACACTAAGGAGACAAAAGGAGAGCAAACAATGTGAAACTGAGAAGAAACAACGTTAAGCCACGGCAAACAACGTGATCTGGGGAGATAGAGCAGGCCAGGCGAAGCCACAGCAAACAAGGCAAAGCTAAGAAGTAGATCCTAAGGAGAAAATTCAATATTGTGAATACCATACCAATACTAGTATCAGTTTGGTTCTGGTATGCCACTGTATCAATATCAGTCAATATCAAGCACTGTTTCGAGTAGATTTTTAAATTTATAAAGTAATATATGAAGTTTTTAAAATTACAAAATAATCCCTTAATATATGTATTGTATAATTTATAATTTTACATCAACACTATCTCCAAAAATTATAATAATGTAAATTTTGAATAACAACAAATCTGTTTATTTTTATTAATATTACTTTTCACATATTTTATATATAAATAATAAGTACAATTAAAATAAAAAAGATCATTTAATCATCATATAAATATAAAATTAAGTATAAAACAAAATATTTAAAACGTTATAATTTCATTATATAATAAATAATAATTATATTTATTATTTATATATGATGAGTCGTCTTATGAAAGTTCCTGCAACAACTCACATGAAGGCAGCAAAAAGAATACTTACAGTACTTGAAAGTTAAACTAAGCAACCACTTGTTACGCTCTCTACATGTGAATTCGAGTATGTGGTAGCAATCTCGTGTACTTGTCATGTGATTTGGCTACGGCAATTGTTAAAGAAACTTCACTTAATTCAATAAGAAGCAAAGGAGATTTATATTGACAACAAGTTTGTCCAAACACTTGCCAAGAATCCGATGTATTATAATCGAAGCAAATATATAGACATAACATATCATTTCATTAGGGAGTGCATTGCAAGAAAAAGAAGTGGAGCTAAAGTACGTGAAGAAATAAGACCATGTTGTGAATATTTTCTTTAAGGCACTCAATTTCGAAGACTTTTAAAAACTAAGATCAAGACTTGAGATGAAGAAGAAAATTTTAAATTAAGGGAGAGTATTAAAAATATTATTTGAACTTTAAAGCTTCTAAAGTCACTACAACATAAACGGCGTTTGGGTACGAAAAAAATAGTTGCTAATAGTCATTAGTAACGATTTATATTAATCGCCAAAAACATCGCCAAATCCCCATAGCTGAAAACTACAGGTGATGTTTTTGACTACGCTTTATTTTCATAGCTATATTATAGCTAAAAACATCGTCAAATTGACTATGTTTTGTGAAATTGTCGCCAATATTTTTTGCTATGCTACGTAACTATATGTTTTAAACTATGTTTTGTAAAATGCAATCAATTTTTAATATACATTTTAACGAAATGATATACCATGTTGAATTATAATTATTTGTGACATTTTTAATTCATATTATTGTATAATATCTAGATTTTTGTTGTTAATTGATTATAAAAAATTATATGAAAATAATTGATAATTTGAAGCATTATATATAATAAAATAAAATATTATTAAATTATATCAACAAAAAAATATTATTCGTATACAAGATTTTAATTACAATTTTAAACAATTCTTATAAACAAACTAATAAATAAAAAGATTAGTTTACAAATTATAAAAGGGCCATTGTTTGTCTACGTTGATGAACCCGATATAAAAGGGCCATTGTTGAGTTAATGAGATGGATATCAGCCATCCATCTACTGAAAAAAGCAAAGAACCACCAACTTAAGTAAGGAACCAACAATTTGCTGAAGTGATTATTTGAATCCTGCTGAACGACACAAAACATTATTAGACATTATACATAATATCTTTGGTATTCATCTGATAGTTGTAAAGATATTCAAAAAATCTCAAAAGATTAATAATTTCGAAAAGATTACACAATTCAACCCCCCTTCTTGTGTATGTTATATACTTTACGTGATTCCTATATTAACAAGTGATTTACTTCCGAATTAGGCATTTGAAAAAGGATTGCAAGTTTAGCAATGAAGAACAAGCAAATACAGTGCAAGTGATTGAAGAAGACAACCTCTTTTAGTTAGTAAGAAATGCACTAAGATGCATCATAGAGAGAAGTGCTCTATGGAAATAAGTGATGAGAGAAGTACTAATGTTGAACAATATATATAAGTACTATATTGAAAAGATTGGAGAGAAGTTCTCTAAATAAAAGAATTCTGGAGAGATGTGCTTCATGCCTGTGCCTATGAAAGTTTTTTCTTACAATTTTGAATTAAGGGGGAATGTTGGGAATTAATTCAAAATTGTTGAGTTGTTAAAATTCCTTTTAAATAGGTCTTTAGTTTGTTTTTAATCTTATTTTATAAGCTAGATTTATTGGCTGAAATCGCTATTTAAGTTTTTTTATTTTCCCTATATAAAGCAACCAAGTTTATTAATAAAACCACTTTAGTGTTACATATTCTTTTATCTTATCTTATACATGTTCTTTTCTTTAAAATTTCAACAAGTCATGGAAGCAGCTACCTTCAAAGCTCTCCCATAATAAAGCCTGACAGTAGCTATGTTTACATCTTACTCATCTTAATTATAAGCTTCCTAGAATAGATTGAAGAAAAATAATTTCTGTGAAAACAAATAAACAAACCAACTATTGTAGGTATGGTTAGTAGGAGATGAATTACCTAAAGAAGAAAATTTGAAGGCATTAAAAGGAGCAACATTCATTCTCTTCATATAATTCCCTCCAGATAAATGGCGTCAAGATTGTTTCTACTACACTAGCCCTACAAAGACCATCCCTAAATCATTTCAGAACGTGCATTGTTGTGAGGTTAGTGATAACTCAATGATTATGATTAACAATTTTGATGATAATTGTATAATATTTCAAAACTCAAATTGGATCTATTTCTTTGTATAATTAACGGTCTTATTCTCAAAAGAAAATAAAATCATAAGAAATATGCTTTCTTTCTTACAGGAACCTTCATTATAAACTTACCTTATTAGAAATGATTTATCTGAAAGGATCCTACTAATTAGCCACATGATTACTAGAAGATTTTTTTGGCAAAAATGGCATATAAGTTGTTCAGATCCAGTTGACTAAGGATGCAATATGAAGCAACGACTAGTTGAAAAAATTAACTATTTAAGGAAGAGCCAATGCAACTGTGAATAAGAACGAAACGATACAGAAGTTTGCGAAGCTATATTGTCAAAAGCATATACATTCTTAAAAGTGATATATTTATACAAAAAATGCTGTTGTGCATTAGAAAGTGAAATTCTGTTAAGAGAGATTACTGAAGCTCATATTAAGCAAATTTAATTTTCATTTGAGAGCCTGTAGAGGCTAGTGAAATACTACTAGTGTGGAAGGTTGAAGAACCTTGAAAAATATTAATTGTGAGCTTTGAAAGGCTCGTCAAATTACTACTTGATTTTATAGTGAAACACTTAAGTTAAATAATTGGAGATTGGACGTAGACTTGGGTTGTAAGCTGAACTAGTATAAATCTACTACGTCCTTCTTCTCTTTCTCTCTCCTTATCTTTTATATTTTCGAATTATATTGTGTCTGTTCATTTCAGCAAGAGGCTCCTTCACTTTTATAATAAGTTCCTTCTGTTTTCGACTTGCTGATGGTTCCTTTCATTTTAACAGGTTCCTTCTTTTTATTGTTTCAACAGGACTCATACTTTAGTAGGCTCCTATCATTTAACAGGCTACTATTGTCTGATAGGCTCATATTATTTTAATCTTTAACAAGCCCTTTGTCTTTATACGAATTGAAAGTAATTTACAATTTTTTTTTAAATCATACATAATTCACCCCCTCTTATGTGTATTTGCTTTATCATTTGGTATAAGAGTGAGGTTTCACATTTATTGTGTTTTACAACATGTAATAAATCATGACAAACACCTTGAGAAGTTTAGAAGGACAATCCGTCTCAAAGCCTCCTTACTTTAATGGAAATAACTACTCATACTGGAAAGAGAGAATAACCATATATCTCTAATCTGTAGATATTGAAGAATGGCAAGCAATTAAAGTTAGAGCTACAATTCCTACTTTCGATAATGTAGAAGTATGGACTGACGCTGACAAAAGAAATGCACCACTAAACGCTAAAGCAAAACATCACCTGATATGTGTGTTGTCTCTAGGAGAATATGAAAAGATATCCTACTATTCTCCAACAAGAGAAATGTGGGAAAAAATAAAAGTCACATTTGAAGGAAATAAGGAACCTGGAAACAACAGGTTCCTATCAAAAGGCAGTAGCAGCAATAGCAATACACAAAATAATCAAATCATATGCTATCATTGTAAGAAGCCTGGACACACATGACCAAAATGTGCTCTACATCAAAAGGACAAGTCAGAGAATAAAACATCCAGAAAGAAAGCGATGACTACAGCTTGGTCAGATGAAGATTATGAAAACTTTGAAGAAGAAGAACCAAAAGAAGTCAGCAACTTTTGCTTCATGGCTGGATCAGGAGATGATGAGGTATATTATTCTGACTCTGATATTGAAGTTGATGAATTGAAACATGCATATCATGAATTGTATTATCAATACAAAAGGTTAACAGTGAAGTATTTCAAAGAAGTTGAGAAGTCCAAGAGCAATGATGCATCTCTGAAGAGCAAAGATTAAATCATTGCAATCTGCGAATGAGAAGTTGATGACTAGGAATATGTCTCTTGAGTATGACTATAAGTTAAAGGCTTCTGAAAAGGAAGTTCTGGAAGAAAGAGTAGCTAAGTTGAAAAATACGCTACTAAAAATGGTTATGATAAGGTAAGACAATTAGAAGAAAAAGTCACCACTTTAGAACTTGAAAAGGAGAAAAGTGTTGGAAAGATCTTATCTCTAGAAAAAGATCTAGAAATTTTCATTGATGCAAGGAAGAATGTTGATGTGTTGCTTGGAAGTGATAAATGCATTTTTGGTAAAGCCATAATAGGATATAATGAAAGCAACAATATCAGGTTGTACAAAAACTTCTTTATCTAGTAGTAGCTATAGCTAAGACAACAGGAATCTGCTAAGTGGCAAAAATCATAACAATTATCATTCATCTGTTTTGTGCGATTTGTTGGACCCCGAAACTTTTTGAAAGTTAAAACTAATAAATGAGCGATTATCAAGAATATTTGAGTGATTATCAAAAATATTTGGTGCTTATTTATGTATAAAGTGAA
>JAOQMQ010000195.1:29999841-30025213 GCA_027563845.1 Erythroxylum subrotundum | reverse complement strand
GACATCTTTGATGAGCCGACCGATCGGCCCATGGGTCGTCGTGACCGAGCCCAGGCCAGATACGGCCGACCCGACCAACTTAAATATGTTTAAAAAATTATAAGTGAGTTATATATTTAAAAGAGATTTAAAATGATACATTTTGATTCAAATATGTCAATAATTTCGAGTCAATATAATAATAATTGATAAAAATAGAATTAAAATATATTATTGAAGATGATATATTTTTATTTACAATTTCACAATGTAATACAAATATTATTAGGTTAAAGGTACCAAAGGTCCACGTGAAGGGCTGAACCACACATAGAAAATTGTTAAAAGTTGCCAAGTGGAACACAGAGGAGATTTATGGGCCACATCAGCAATCACAACAAATGGAGTTGGACAAGTGGTCAATGCCAAGAGATGCCACGTCAAAAGTTTGCATCAATAATTAACTTCATTCGACCACTTGTTGTAATCAAAAGATGAAAGATCTTAGATAGGCAGAATCGGAAAAAGGCACTTAGGCTTTGCCTTCCTTTACACTCTAATAAAGTCTCGAATCCAAATGCTTAAAAGGAGGGTTTATAGAGTAGTAGAATCACGCTTTAACTAAATCTAATTAGGTTTTTTAAAGTCAGCAATGAAGTGCGCCATATGCCATAACGACTCACCATCCACAAAAGTAGTGGTATTTTACTCGGCTGTGGCACTTTAACGGACACCAATTAAGATGCTTAAAACCCTTTTGTGTACATATAATAATAACTTGTTCATATTCTCCCTCTTTTTTTTTGTGACAGAGATAAACAAAAAATAAGCTTGAGCCCTCAAGACTGCTAGAGATAAAGCATTATTATGTAGTAAGCATCGAATGTCCGAGATAGGCCTCTCCCACAAATGCCAACGCCGTGAAGACGAGGAGCCAAGTTTCGCTAAAAAATCAGCCCTTTAAGAGATGATTTTCTGAACTTGTATTCTGTAATTGAATTTGATGTAGCCTTATTGGGTTTGATCAAATTGAACCCATAAAAATAAAATAATTAGATTATTAAGAATTTAGTTTGTCTAAAGAATAAGGTTGATTTCAATTGTAACATAGACTATCAGAACCCTCTTCTTCGATGATTAATGTAATATATAATGTGAGGTCATTTAGAAACAAACTTTCTACTAGTTAGAGATAAGGCTACGAACTATTGAATCTCTTCATACTCTGTATATTAGCGAGATTTCTTTTGAGTGTTGTTGTTGCTATTATTCTATTATCTTTTTTTTCAATGATGAAAAGGCACAAATAATTTATTAAGACTTGTCTAATGACAAAGTATATTAGAATCAATACCAACTATGTCATAATTGCACCTACCATTGCAAATACTATTCAATTTGCTTTGAAGAATCCATAAAAAGGAAAAGGTAAACATAGGATGCATTTCTGAATTAAGCAAGGCCTTTCCATAGAAACTTTAAGCTTGTACTATATTGTAATAACTCGTACGCCTTTATATTCTAGATGTGACAATTAATATAATTAATCTATCAACTGTTATGAGCTAACTATTCTTCCTGTTACGTTATCTTCCACTACATCAGCTGAAGGCAACAATACATATATATATATTACGCAATATCAGCTGAGAAAAAGAAAGGAAATTGGGTTGGTATTGGTGGAAAGTGGAATCTTACCAAAGTTTGGAAAAGTGGGAAAAAGATGAACCATGAGTTATATAATAGGCATGCGAGGACACACCTCCCTCCATTGAAACCTCCCCTGAACTGTAGGGAAGGTCTTTCTGTAGCAAGTGTGCAGTAGGATACTGTAACAAGGTCTGAGGTGAGAGTGGACTTGATGACTTCAACACATCCAATTTTGGTCGGCGTATCAATTGTCAGGTTGATGTGAAAAATAACAAAATTCACAAGTAGAGATTAAATACGAAATTACACAGGAACCGAGGGTGGAGCCATTGGATAAATGTCTGAGAACTTGGAATTCCGTACTTGGACACACAAAACCATACATTATACAATAGACCAGTAAATAAGCAAGAGTTGTTAATTAAAGAAACAAGGGTTCAGTCAGACTTTAGAGATGAAAATGAGCTGTTAGCACGTGTCAAAACAAATGGGGCACGTGCATCTGTGGCGGAGGAAGGGAGGTAATGCTCGGCTGTATCGGTAACACTTGCCCGGTTGACCGGAGACAAATGGGTCTCCAAAGTACGGCGTTTCTTGTGCACTCTCTCTCTCTCTCTGTGCAGACCCACGCGTGTGTGTGTTAGTAGGTAGTAAACGACACAGTCTGCTCTTTATACCTCTCTCTGTAGTCTGTACTTCTTTTTGCCTTGTGTGTTTCTAAATAGTAAATAGTCTCACTCCCACTCCCACTGCCACCTGCCTGCTTCTTCTTGCAGTTTTGTTTTGACTGCTCCACTTCGGAAACATCGTTTTTCTTGGTCTATTCTCGACCTCCCACGGTTTTGTCTTCCTTTTCACTTATTTCGGATAAGGTTTTAAGTAAAATATTATAAATTATCAATTAGAGTCTTATATTTTTTTATCCAATCAAAAATTTTAAAATTAAATCAAAAATTAATTAACTTAAAATTTTTACTATTAAGGCTGCGTTTGTTGAACAACGAATCAGCTAAAAATTAGATGATTCAAGTCTTTCAACTGTTAAAACAGTTGAATTTTTTATTTGATAAGAAGATGAATAATTAACTGATTCATCCCAAACAGCTGATTTTAGAAAAGCTGCATAATAGCAACGTTTTTAGTAGTGTTTTTATCTTTAGCTAAATATGTAGAAATGAAAAATCAATTATACCTTCCTGAATAAACAAAGCTATATATTAATTAATTTTTACAAGTCAGTTTATGCCTAATTATAATTATATTTTATGTTTGAATGTATCATCATCGTCATAATCATAATCATTATTATTATTATTATTATTATTATTATTATATGTTTTATGTTTTTATTAGAGTTATAAATTTAATTTTTGTAGAATTAAATATCTAAAATCTAAATTCCTATAAGAATATTCAACGAAATATTAAGATATATAATATTCATACCCTTATAATTTTTTTAAAATTTATGTTCTTGTAAGTTATTTTACACATAAATAGCTAATTTTATCAAATATTTCTAACAAACAACTAATATAATTCACTGATCAAATTAACTAATATAATCAACTATCAACTACCAACTAATTCAATATTTTCAAATAAGCTCTAAATCAATCCAGATGGTTAAACATTAAATAACTGGAAAAACAAATCAACAAGCATGTGGATTTGGATAGATGTGGATTTTAGTTGGCGGTTGGCCAATCACCAATCACAATTAAAGTAAAGAAATAAAATAATAATAATAATAATTAAAGGAAGGTCCCACTTAATCACCATCGTCCACTTACGTGTTTCTGTGGGTCTCGCTTCTATCAAGAAACTACATTATTAATATTTATTTTGGCTCATAATAAAGTGGTGGGGTCAGGGGGGAAGACAACCTGGACCCCTCACATTCCTCTGTTCATCTTTGACCTTTGACTGCCACCTCCTCCAAACCTAACTGTTAAGATAAATGGACAATTCAGTTGCTACAGTCTTTTGGTTATTATCAATTTAGTACTAGTACCACTCCATGTTTTGTGTGCTTAAGCTTATTGCTCTCAAGTGCTTTTATTACAAGTTAGTCTGTCTTTTTGGACCCTTCCCCCACACCTTGATGCAAAAGCTTCGTCGCATCACTCGAACATGGTTGCATTACCTTTGTCACATCAGTTGCACTGGTGTCTTTGACCAGAATAATTGAGTTTGAAATTTGCTTGTTAATTTCGCTAACCACTATTGGATTATTGGCAATGGAATCCTAGTAGATAAGGCAATTTTTGGGATTATGTCTAGTAATTTGGTGGAAGGAAGGATTCAACTTCAAGACTTTCCCCTTTTTGAAAAACTGGTACCTTTTTCATCACAAAGCAGGATTGGACGCACCACCAGACTGTAAAGGATGTGTTAACATAATGCTGTTGCACTCTCAACGTTCACAGTTTGATTCACTACACATAAAAAGGTAAAGTTAAAACAGCACCACTAACACAATAGTTACAGCACTAAAACGAGCGAGTAATTGGGTCGAAGATTACATTACTATATTTGACGTAAACAGGAACTGGATTATGGAGATGTGGGACCCAACAAGTTTCATTTGACCATACCAAACCACTTCTTTTTTCCCAACTAAGGTTAGGTTGTAAGTAAATGCCACCACACGTGTGTTCATACCAACATGAGCTCTCCTCGTATAAGATAAAAACCAAACCATGTGTCTTGGCAAATCTGAAAGAGAATTTTCAGGCCTTCCCTGAATTCACAACAGACCAAACCAATACCATCTTGTCTCTGTTCTTCTGTGTCCGCTGTTTCAGGTTAAAAGAAAATATGCCTGGAAGCCTTGAGCCTTTGGACTTGGGCATTCAGATACCGTACCACTTCCGGTGTCCGATTTCACTCGAGCTCATGCGCGACCCTGTCACCGTCTGTACTGGTCAGACTTACGACAGGACCAGCATCGAGTCGTGGGTTGCAACCGGCAACACAACCTGCCCGGTCACTCGAGCTCCACTCACTGACTTCACTGTCATCCCCAACCACACTCTCCGTCGTCTGATCCAAGACTGGTGCGTGGCCAACAGGTCCTTCGGCGTCGAGCGAATCCCAACACCGAAACAACCTGCCGAGCCCGGTTTGGTTCGGTCTTTATTAAACCAAGCATCTTCTGGAACAAACCCGAATTCTTCCCGCCTCTCAGCTCTCCGCCGGCTCAGAGGACTCGCTCGTGACTCGGACAAAAACCGGGCTGTTATCTCCTCACAAAACGCACCTGAGATCCTCATCAGCCTACTCTTTCACAACTCCGGTTCCACATCTGCTGAATTACACCACGAAGCACTCGGGCTCTTAGTCATGTTTCCTCTTACTGAACTGGAGTGCGTCTCAATATCTTCTGAACCAGACCGAATCAGTTATTTAGCGAATCTGTTATTTCATTCCTCCATCGAAGTCCGAGTCAACTCAGCGGCTCTTATCGAAATGGCGGTGGCAGGAACGAGGTCGCCCGAAATTAGAGCACAGATAAGCGGAGTAGAAGAAATCTTCGAAGGAGTGATCGATATGTTAAAGAATCCAATCTCGTATCCAAGGGCTTTGAAGATAGGTATAAAATCTTTGTTCGCTTTGTGCCTCACGAAACAGACACGGCATAAGGCGGTTGCAGCCGGAGCCGCGTCTGCCCTGATCGACAGATTGGCGGATTTCGACAAATGTGACGCCGAGAGGGCTCTGGCGACGATCGAGCTGCTATGTAGAGTGCCGGCGGGTTGCACAGCGTTTGCGGCGCACGCGCTGACAGTGCCCCTACTGGTGCAGACGATCCTGAAGATATCGGACAGAGCAACGGAGTACGCAGCGGGGGCGCTGCTGGCGCTATGCACTGCAGCGGAGGGTAGCCGGAAAGAGGCAGTGGCTGCCGGAGTATTGACGCAGCTGTTGCTGCTGGTTCAAAGCGATTGTACGGACAGGGCAAAGAGAAAGGCTCAGATGTTGCTTAAGCTGCTTAGAGACTCGTGGCCCGATGAGTCCGTTGGGAATTCTAACGATTTTGTTTGCAGCGAGGTTGTGCCGTTTTGATGCTCTTTTTTCTATCTCCTCTTGTCGTTTTGATGGAAATTAAATGATAATTTGATGGGAAAAAAGAATATTTGACAAATTTAGGTTTTTAGATTCGGTGTATAGAGAGAATTGAAGTTCTGTATGTAATTTTTGAATTTATTTTTTATAACGGTGAAATTCGTAGTTTCTGTTTTAACAAATTTTGAAATAATTCATAAATTATATATTTAAAATAAATTATTTAACAAATATTTATAAATCTTAATGCATATATAAAAATTTTATTAAGTTAAAAAGTTCTTTACATTTTGTGAATTTAACTCAAATTTTTTAAACTCTAAGGTACGAAATTTGATTTTTATCGATGTTTTAAAAATTGGATTAAAAGTGAAACCGATAAGGCGAGAAGTTTAAAGTTTAAAATATTCAACCAGTATTAGACTGTAATAAAACTGGTTAAAATTGAATAAAATTAAAGAATTTAAAAGTAACTAAAGGAGACTAAAGTTTAAAATTTAATTGAAAAAAACTGTTAAATAAAAATTAATCGAATTTATAAAATTATAGTTTAAGAAAACTGATTGATTAATTAATAGACTGATTGATTTTTAGCAACAATGATTGTTAAACTAAATCGAACTGAAAAGTTAAAAGTTGAGCCGAAAAGTTGGTCGATTCAAAGTTTTCGCTGTTAAACTCACCGAACCAATCTCTATAGTACAACTCTTTTTTTTTATATAGTTTTTAATCAATCTCGTGCTGAAAGAGAAACTCCATTTTAGCAATCTCCAGTTTAAGACTTTGGCATTAATATTAGAACTTTAGCATGGCAAAGATAACAGTAGAGATTCTTGAGGATGCAGGAGATGATAATTTGAAGATCCAATAACACATAAAATCTGTATAAATGCCTTATTTTATTCAAATGGTTTAGTGTTGATAAATCTAAGTTACTTTCCTTTTTTATCGGACACTTGAAGGTGTTTAGGTGAATTGTAGGAGTCAGCCACCCTGTGAGCTCCTCTAAGGTGGGAGACACTTGAAAGGGATCCTCCCGCTAGCTGGACCACCGGGGCTGAGTCACATGTTTGTGGGAATATAAACTATGGATTGGTATTGGAGTTGGAAGTCACATGGCGATGGGTGGCTCTGTGCCTCTGTTCATCTTCCATCCTTGTAGTGATGGCTACACTTGCTCACATGCTGCAAACCAAACTTCGATTTCTACCCTTAAAAGTCGCAACTCACAGGAACAGACTTGAAATCCCTTTGTCTTTCAACCCCTTTGATACGAAACATTTGGGTCCCCAATAGTTAATGTGTTGGTTCTTTTAGCTTTTGGAGTTTGGAAGTGTTTGAAGAGTTCTCATCCTTGCTGTAAGATTCTCTTTCAAGCTCTCATTTCTCTTTAACAATGGGTGCCCACCAACCCCAAGCTTATGGTTACCACCATTCAATCCCTTAGATTCATTATCCACAAACATTGTCTTCTTCCCAAGGCCTCCATTAGTTCAGTTCTCTGTTTGACCTGATTGTTACCGCCCTTCAGGATTCCAATATCTCTCGGGGTCATCGAAGGACAGTGGCATGTGCATTGACATGAGAGCATGAGTACATGAACTTCTTTTCCCTATCGTTTCAGATTCACAGGACCACCATAACAAAATTTAGCCCTGTCGTAAACTCATTGGCTGTGTACTTCACTCAGACTCCTTAACACAGTTTCTTTTGCTTGAGTAACTTCTCTGGTGCTTTGGTAAGCAATCTTAGATAAAGCAGTTGACAACAGAAAAGAAAAAGTAACTTGGAAAGAAGAAAGCAAAAGGAAGCTATTTGACCTTTGGAAGAACAGTATTAGAGAAAAAGAAACAACAAATGCTTTAATCTTAGAACCTTCTTTTCATTACTGTACCAAATAGTTGAAGCATAATATCTGATACAGATGCAAACTTTTCTTATTCTGAGATTGCATTGCTTGTCATGGTGCTCCATTTTCCAGGTATTGCCAGAACATACAGCATAATATTAAACCAAGAACCATCCAATCCATCATGATTGACATTAATGTTTAGTTAAAGATGAACAGTTTTATACCACTCATATTCAGTATTGCATATCACTAAGATTACATTTTCACTATCACTTTTGTTTTAAATCTTTGAAGAGCAAAGGAAAAACCTGACGAGCCTCCAAAGAAATTGCCAACTGTCCTTGAATATGTTCGTTTGAAGGCCTTGGAGTAGTACTGTGGGCCGCAACCTTGCCTTTTAACGACAAAACTACGGATTTCGCATGCAAATTGGAATTCGACCTCTGAGTCTGAGGGATTCAACACATGGGCTAGGCCCTTTTTCTCTATGCAGACGAGCGTTAGCTTAACAAAGACGAAATTTCTTACCCTAAGAAGGAAACATGTCTGATTTGCCTACTTATAATCGAAAAGAACCTGGGAGCTGAAAGTGGATGAACTCTGAAACCTGAACTAATTAAATTCTGAGTATGCATGTTTTGGATATTATATATGCAACTAAAAATGTATCAGGAAGCTCACTTTGAAAATTACTTGACAAGTAATGGCGATGGACACTGCTTACATATATATAAAAAACCTATAGTGATCACATAAACCAGTAAATATATAATCTACTTCGATATATAAACAGGAAGGCATTCTTTATCACATATATTTGCTTGTAATTATATAAAAATTTATGCTGTCAAAAAAAAAACCTTATGGATAAATTCCTATGATTAAAAGAACATTTTCAGGTTCGAGGGTATGCTATCTCAGGTAGTGACCCAGCACATTATCTCTGCTGCAGCTTGTTTATACGTTTCTTCTGCTGGAATAGTCTCTGTGAACCGATCATAAGCTCCATTTGCCTGTTTGATGTTCTTAATGTTAGAATTGACAATATATATGTATCTGTGTGTGTATATATGAGAGTATGTATGTAATTTAATTGATCTCCCTAAATTTATATTCGAAATTCTGGAGCTGTTTTTGCTTATTGATGGAATATATACATATAGGCAAATGAAACAGCAGTCGAAACTTGTACTAGCAACGACCAACTTGGTTGGTGAACACGAAACCCTAGTTTATAGAATCATGATTTCTTTTGAGTTTTCTATAAACTTAGTAAACCAACCCATTTTTACTATGAATGCTTATATCATTGTACTTTGAAGACTTATTACATCTTCAACATTCTATAACTAACGACCACGTTGATGGGTTCATTAAGCCATTTCATTAATCCAAATTAACTTACACATGAAATATTAATCCAAATAATAATATAAGGGAATGTTATAGTTTTGGGTAAAGAATGGTATGTTGTGGAAGAGATTAATTGATTGAAAGAGCAATTAGAATTATAGTATTTCCCTTAAACTATGATCTTGTCTAATTAATTTACAACCTGAAAGAAGAATAGTGTCAAATTCACTGAAGAGTAGAAGTATGTATATGACAAGAAACTTACCCGAGCTTGAATCATGTACATGCTCCTAGTGCAATCCGAGGAAACATGAGCAGACATCACCTGTATGTTATGCTTTTCCAACAGATAGCAGATGGTAGAGAAGAGACCTGGTTTCTTGGGAGAGCATATACTGATTTGAGCTTCATCCCCACAAATGTTCAGGACGACATTGGTGGAAGTCCACGTCTGAAAGATCACAGGATACCTTAAAATTGAGGAAGCATTCAAGTTTGCAGGTTTTGATGCAGTAATTGACATGTTATTTGTGGACCCTAGATCAGCTAAGAAGGCCTCCCTCGACTCTGACTGGTTTTGTGAGGTAGTTAGAGACGGACTGTAACCAAATGTCGCCGTGGCTCCTTGTAGCCTTTCGAGCTTTTGTTTCTGTAGCCTCTGGAGTGTTTGCTGTAGGGTTTTGATGTAGTTTACAGCTTCATCAACAATGGTGGACTTGTCAGCCTGTACAAAATTGTCAAAATTAGGGATCCAAACAAACACTTTACCATATGGAAACTTCTTAATTTCATTGGAAATATAAGATCGTATTCATAATAAATTAGACAAGATCACAAGTTAGTTGGTGAATTCTTTTCATGTTGTCAATTTGGCATATTTGTCTCCTTCAAATTGTCACTTGGGATTTGGAAACTAGCTTTCAATTAATTGCAAATCATAGCATCTCATGCACGAAATACTTACATAGTAATCCCATCTCAAGTTAATTAGGAACATAATATATGCTAAATTTCCAACCATACAAGATGTAAACAGCTTCTACTTAGGTCCAGCTCTAAAACTATTATAGGGTTACTTGGGAAAAATAGGTATAAACCCTTAAAACTTCAGTGCAATTTTTGTTATTTGACTTCAAGTCTTGAACTTATCTCAAACCAAGCGTTCTATACGTGGACTCAAAAGGAATTCAGACAAAAGAAGAGATCTTTAACGAAATATGAATGTTCTTCCACATGAACATTGTACAAGAGACACTAGAGATGTTGTTGGTAAAACAAGATCATATACTATGGCTACATGGACAACTAGCTAGATTCTGTGGAGTAAGGCCAAAAGATTTTCTCTTCAAGATGAGGTGAAAAGATTGAAAAGAAGAAAAAGATAAGAAATGGCCATCCTCCTCTCTAACTAACTTACACACTAAAGAAAATTGATACATATTGGAAAGAAGAAAAAACGAGTACAAAAAGGCCCTTTTCCTTTGTATAAAGACATGGGAAATTAAGCAAAACTCAATATGAGATATATTCTCTAATTTATATCAAAACAAAGAAATGGTAAACAAGATCAAAGAAGTGTATAGAGCCCTAGGGCCAAGATTGTCACCTGAACTTTGTAAAGTGAACTGTTATTACCTTAGGAGGAAGTTGTGGAAGCAAAGCATGAAGACTGGAGAACATGTTCCTCATCTTCTTCCTCCTCTCTCTTTCAGTCCATATGTGCATCTCATGATCTGATTCTCCACCGCCACTACCACCATCAACTTTGGCTTCTTTAGCTTCACTGGCGATTGCTTTGCCGTTTCTGTGTGATTCTTCTTGTACCCTTTTCTTACTTATGGTTGCCACTTTTTTTCCTAATTCTGTTGGACTATTGGGGCTCGACCCCAATGGTAAAGAACACTTCTTTTCTGAGTAATCTCCACTACCGCCAGATTTATCAGAGTTCGTTAAACAATCCCATGTCTGGTTTTCCCAGAACAAGCTGTCGTGCTCTTCTTCTCCGGACATGACCAAGCTTATTACAGATCAGGGAAACAGACAGAGAGAAATAAATATGAAAAGATAAAAGAGAGAAAGTAGTATGATACAAGCAAGGAAAGAGAGAGGCAGTATATAAAGGCTTTAAAAGAGAGAATGAAAAGAGAAAGAGAAAGAGATAGAGAAGGAAGAGGAAGATGGCCAAAATACAATCATAAGGTGATGCCGTTACTACACTTGAAAACAAAAACTGAAAACATAAGCTACAAAATAAAGACTTCTTCTCTTTTTTTATGGTGGTGTTCCACACTGTATATATGACAGGCCCCACTTGCCTGAACTGTATCTATCTCTTTTATGATTAATTTACCCTTTCTAACCAAAGGATCATCTGCCATATTTGGAAAGAAAATCCAAGCACAGTCTTAATTAAGGTACAAAATTTAATCACTCAAAGTCTGAGGAATGTTTCAACAGGCAGCAATTTGCGGAACTTGTTTCTCTTCATCTTCCTTTTCTCCTAGGGTTGTCATGAGACAGATTGAACCTAGCTAAGCAATCAATTCCTATATATACGTATTTGTTAGAAACTGTAAGACCAAGTTCTGATGAGTTGCTCTGTCGTAAAACTATGAGAGCAAAAAGATGATATGTTCGTTTTTACCTTGATCTAAAGAAGAAAACAAATATGCAGCTCTTGTGACTGACAAAAACAGTTCATTATTTTAGGAATATGAGATGCGAGCGTTACATGCAAATGTAATGATTGAGTGTCAGGTGACTTCATCATGATTTGTTTAGGATAATTATTTATTGCGTTACAAGTGTAGGCTTCTTTTGGTTTTCATTCACTACAAAACATAATAATACAGAATTACGTATGTCTTGTACTTTTCTGCTCTGTTTACTGTGCGTTTAAGGCTTAATTCACTAATACACCATTCGCTTAGTGGAACTCACACGAACAAGGTTTTGCATGCTTTTTGAATGGAAGAAGTAACGATAATTGATAAGCGCAACACGAAGTCTGTTTGAATTGACCCAAACTCACCCGACCCAAACGGTCTGGTTACTTAATTTAAATATGTAAATTTATGGAATAATTTGTTTAAAATAAGTGGTTTATAAGTTAATACTTGTCTTAATTCCTATTTTTAGGTAAAAATACGGAGCTCTCTAGTTTAAATAATTTTTTAAAAAATCTTTAATTTTTTATAATTCTTGAAAAAAAGTAATTTTTGATTATAAAATAATCTATTATCTTAAATTTATGTTTTATATATACATATATATGATATTAATACCACACATTAACAAATTAAATAATATTGATATAAAGACCTAACTCAATTCTTAATTAATACGCAACGAATTCGATCTATCGTGTTTTTATTCACTTTTAACTTTGAAAGCTTGTTTCTCAAAAACATAGTTTACGAATTCTTAAATAGCGCTGGAGAATTTGGAGCTTTTGATGACGATGAGACACAACCTCCTTCAGAAATACAATTTTAATTTTTATTGTTATTTTAATATTTATATTAGACTCAGATTTATTTATTATTAATTCATTATATAATAGTAGACATTGGTGTATTTTTATTTCAATAAAATATTTTATTTTTACTTATTCTTATAAGTTTTACTTCTTATTTATTAAATACCGGTTTTATAGTGGTTCACTACCGGTTGAACATCTAAACTTTAAACCTTTCCTTCAACCTGTTCGATGTCCGTTCTGGTTTTTAAAACATTGTTCTTAAACCTTACTCGAACATATTAATTAATCATGACTCAAACTTATAGTTTAATATAACTATAATAAATTATTGATTTTGACCCGATTAAATTAGTTTAAGTCGGATTATTTGCTTTACCATTAATATTTTTAAATGAAGTATGAGAGAAAAGATTTTATGAAAAATTAAAAATCTATAATTTTAAAGATTATAAAACTACTTAAATAATAGGAAATTTTGGTCATTTATTATTTATCTTTTATACATAAAAATAATTATTATTATAGTTTGAATAAAATATTTCAAATATTTTGATCTTTTAGTATATTAAAATTGTTTATTTTATAATGATATATTATTTAAAGATGTTTGCATATTTTACTAAAATATGATTATTAAAAAATTTATAGTGATTAAATGAATCGGGATTAGAACATTTTTATGAAAGACACTACAAAATATAGTTATACTTGGACCTATCTTTATTTTAATATTTTTCAATTTTGACATTTAAAATATTATAAAAGATAATTTCTTGCAAGACATTTTTAAAATTTTACTAAAATTATATTGAAGATAAAATTCAGCACAATTAAGCTTTATCACTAGCTTAAATGCACAAATATTTATTTTTATCCTTATAATTTTTATTAAAAATTTAATCTGAAGACAAGATTTTTCATGATAGTTAATACAACAAAGTCTAAAAATAGATGCCTGACTCAATTGGTAAGGACCCTACTCAAGGAAAGGTTGCAGGAGCTACAAGATAAAACAAAGAAAACGTGTATACGTCATTAGTAAATACCATATACCTCTACCGTTATTTGTCTATCTATAAAGTGTTAGCACATTGTATGCATCTAACCGGAGTTCAGCTATCAGCAAAAAACAGCAAAAAGAGTAACTTGAAGGATGGATATGAGGCCAAAAGAAGGGTAAGAGGAAATACTACCCATTGCTCAATCCCTAACTTGCAAATAAATTGAGTGATTTCAAAGAAAATGCTATGGGTAAGGGTATTCACTTATTGCATTGGGAAGTTGTCTGTAGTCACAAAGTTATGGGCTGCCTCGGACTCCGTATGACTCGTGATAACAACATAGCCATGCTCGGCAAGGTTCTTTGGGATCTCTCTCAAGATAATAGGAAACTCTGGATTGAGGTGATGCAGAATAAGTATTTACGGACTGCTTCTATATTTACTTGTACAGCCTCTCCCACTGCTTCTCCGGAATGGAAAGCTATATGCAAAACTATTCCTTACTTGCGCGATGGCTTCCTTTGGAGAGTTGGGAATGGGGCTAATATTTCGCTTTGGAATGATCGTTAGGTTGGTAACTACACACTACATGGACAGTTATCCCAGATCAACAGTCAGGACCAACGTTTAATGGTGAGGGACATTCTAAAGATCGGCGCATGTGGGATCTCTCTCGACTACACACACCCTTAGGGTCAGATGTGCATCATTCTATCATAGCAGTTCCCGTCTCTCGATCAAAGTTGGCTAAGGATTCAATAATTTGGGGGGAGTCGATAGCTAGACAATACACGGTGAAATCAGGATATGAGTTTCTTACCCGTTTGCCTCATCCTCCTGCTCCTAACAAGCATTGGACGCGGATTTGGAAACTTAATATTCCTCAGAAGTTTCGCTTCTTTATTTGGCATATTAGTTGGCACCGCTTACCTACGAACAAGCTGCGTTATAAATGGGGAATGGCTTCGTGATCCCTGCTGTCACAGGTGCGATAAAGGGTGGGAAAACCATATCCATGCTCTGAGGGATTGCATTTGGGCGAAGACGATGTGGGTCTCCATCCTTAGGCAGGTAGAGGATTCTTTCTTCATACTTAATCTAGACAATTGGCTATACTCTCATGCTTTCAACTCTTCGCGTCCTTTTCACCATGTGCTAAAATTCATCGTCATGGCTTGGATTATTTGGTGTGCTAGAAACAAAGAGGTAATCCAGCACGAGGTCATGTCTTCTGTTGGACAACTTTGGTGGTTCTCGAGGCTTTTTGATGAGTGCAACAGTGCTTTCCCGTCAGCTACACTTCCAAAATCGAGCAGATGGGTTGCATGGAAGGCTCTGTCACCAGGGTATGTTAAACTTAATGTGGATGGTAGCTCGGCTGGTAATCCAAGTGCTGCAGGCTTTGGTAGTTTGTTACGTAACGAGAAAGGAGACTGGCTAGTCGGCTACTCAGGATTCATTGGACACGCCACTAATATGCTTGCTGAGCTTCTAGCGATTTAGCATGTACTGGACTAGGCTTGGCAGCGTGGAAATAGAAGAATAGTGGTAGAATCGAGTTTACGAGAAGCCATTAATCTGGTCATGGGATCATGTACTCGATATCATCCGTGCTTGAACGTCATTGAGGATACCAGGAATATGGTGAAGCGAGAGTGGGACTGCTCTATTGTTCATACCCTTCGGGAGGGTAACCAATGTGCAGACTTTTTAGCAAAGCAGGGTTCTTCTCACCCACAACGCTGGTCTATTTGGGAGGTTCCTGCTCTAGGACTTCGCCAGCTCCTGGCCAATGATGCTTCTTCTGTTGCCGTTTTAAGGCGTTAGGCCTCTTTTCTCTTAATTCCCTTTCACCAAAAAAAAAGAAAGAAGAAGAAAATGCTAAGCAGAAATTTGTATCATGAAATGAAAGCAGCTGTATAACAATGTAAAATTACAGTCCCATATCAGATTTTATTCCACATATCTTCATGAGTTTTGAGGTACTGGACACAACCCTTTTTATCTGTTGAGCTACAATTTTAATAGCACACAGCTGCGACATTCATCAAATGAGCAGGTAGGAATGGTTTTAAACCAACAAAAGAAAGGGGTATCATGAGCAAACCATTCACCCAACTTGTTGGGTTAAATGATTCATTTGCAAGAACGAACTTTCACCCTCAAGTAGGTAGAGCTGTCGTCTTACAAATGGGGCATAGATTTTTGTGCATTAGCCACTGTTTGATACAGTTGGAGTGGAAGTTATGACCACAGTCTAGCATGCCAAGATCATCCCCATTCACATATTCTTCCTGTTATAATGAGAATCAAGCAAAGTTAAGAAATTGATCGGACAATTAAACCGAATGATCAAAGAGCCCCCGATGATCGAAGTAGTTTGTAACTCATACCCGACAGATACAGCATGGCTCCAAATCCGCCTGAGATTCCAGTGCAATAGCCAAATGCTTTTTCTGTTTCATTAACTGCACAATGGTTTCCTCACTAAGCCCCGTGCTCACATCCCCTATGCGCTCTCCCAATGCCAACAATTCCTGAGAAGTTGCACTGAATTATAATAAGAGAATACATCTTGACGTTCCTAGCTGAAAAATCATTTATCCAATCATTACCTCATAAGACATGTTATCAACATCGAGGCGCATATCTCTGTGACGGTCGTGCATTTCGGCCATACCATGATATATGAATGGATCAAAAAGCAAAAAATCCTGAAGTATCATTGAATATCAGGTCAAAAGACATATAATTTGATTCACCGGTAGAAGGAAAGATTAAGGGGAGGGTTAAGGTCAATGGCTCCTATGACATAAGAAACTCATCTAAAAGAGCATATTTGGATGCACCTGTCAACATTTGCAAGTAGGAGCAATTTCATCCTTTTAAGAACATAAAGGCTTCAACTAAGAGAAAATATAATAAGATTTTAGGAATACAGGCACTCCATGCTGCATTACTTTTTCTCCTGGTGACAAGGGATGGGAATTTTTCCATTCTCCATGTGAATTCATGGATCACAAATAAAAAATCGCATGTTATAGGACAATTCAAAAACATTGTTTAAAACAACACAAATAAACCTGCATCTAAGAAAAAGTAAGCTTGGAATTCCCCTATGCTTGCAAACCAAATCTACAAAGAACAAGTCAAGGAAAGTACTACATTCAGAAAATACGGCTCCTTGTGAACAAACTCAAAGTCATAAACTCACGAATCTTATCATAAATTATATTCTTTCACGTTGTAATGCTGTTATAAAAATATATCACATCTAGATGATTGTACCATAACAGTGTCACTACAATCCACCTTTAGCTAGTGTTAAATTTTGTAAGATTGGGCCCAAATAAACTGAGAACATACAAGCCTAAATGAGGCTCCATCATAAAACCAATTGATAATAGGAGGAGTAACTCACTAGGCTTATATGCATGCTCAAGACCATATATTCTTTCCATATGGGACAATCTCCCACTTATATTTCAACACGCCCCCCTCACGTGTAGGTGTGGGCTAATTTAAAGCCCAACACGTGACAGTCTATCATGTCGAGGTAGTGACGACTAACCCAAGAGCAACCTGCTCTGATACCTTGTTAAATTTTGTAAGATTGAGCCCAAATAAACTGAGCACATACAAGCCCAAATAAGGTTCCATCCTAAAACCAATTAATAATAAAGGAAGTAACTCACTAGGCTTATATGCATGCTCAAAGACCTATATTCTTTTCATGTGGGACAAACTCCCACTTATTTTTCAATATCTAGTAATGCTTTTGTTAGCTTTGTTTTTTTAAGTTCAAACGGGGATCTAGGGTGAACAAGAAATCTTACAGTTATATAAATAACTTTCACGACACACAGGTTCACATCAGCTTGATAAATTTTTACCTTTCACGACACACAGGTTCACATCAGCTTGATAAATTTTTACCATCAGAAATGAATTATCTAATGTAACTAGAGGTGGGTGTGGTGGAAGTTTCTGACTAAGCTGAGTGCATTACAGCCAAAGCAATAGCCAAATAGTTTTAATGGTCACAAGAGGACATGATGAAATCATGAATAAAAAATTTCAGAATCAACCAAACCTCAACTCGTAGGTTTTCACCCCTGCGCATGGCATTCAGGACTTGACGAATCTGGCAAGCAGAGATCAACAAAAACTGTTAGTCCAAAATTAACTAATATAATTCTTGAAATCAATCAGAGAACAATGCATTGTCATCATTGCAAATGTGATATTATTGGCAAGAATGAACAAGCAACGAACCAAATGCTACTACTTCAATTAACCTACGCTCAAGAACTTCAACCCATTCTGTACATCCCATTAGTATACAATTTTAAGCTCCAGAAGAAAAAAAGAATCCAGTCAGCATGTGTAATTATTTTATATTCTCAGATGCAAAGAAGTCACTTCAAAACATCAGCACTTACTCCCATCTTTTATTCATCAGAGGAGAATAGTAAAAAGCTGGATAGTGATCAAAATAGTGATTGCAAATTTTATAGTCCACATTGTACATGTGAGGATCTTATCATCAAAGTTTGATCTGTGAAATGTTAGACAAGTTGACAGAAACAACAGACAAGGATGGACAGTAAAGAAGAGAACACAAATACATGCACACAAAAATGGGAGGGAGGGAGAGTTAACCTCTGATATTAAGCGGTGTCTCCCTTCAATATCAGCAGCTAAGGCTCTCAATGAACGAGGCATACCAAGAACATCATCACCTTGTCCTTCCATCAGAAAAGCAGACCTTGTAAGTGATTGATTGTGTCCATGGCTAGTGGAAGCAGACGGCATGACAGTCTCCTGTGGTGAAGCAGAAGGTCCAGATGACAAGGAAGGAAAATGACCACTGAGACCTTCAGATTCAGAGTCCATAGATGGAAACAAAGACCAGGGAGCAAATTCTGTGAATCTCTGCTGATTATGTGCTGTGTGGTCAGGATGTGGGAACCACATAGGAGTGGGCAACGGATGGATGCTTGAAGGGGTAATTCTACTAGAATGAGGATTGCCAGAAGTGCTCATATTTCCGGTGGACAAATTCCATCCTGCTGAATCTTGCGCAATGTTTCTAATCTCAGACACAGGAACAAACATGGGGTGATCTACATTATTTCTATGGGTGCCTCTTAAATTTACTTCCTCTCTCAGTGCACCAATTCTCTCTCCAGGAATGGGAGAACTTGATGCAGTTCCAGATCTTAAGAAGGAAGCCCCACTCCAAGGTAAAGGATATGAATTTCTTGATGAAACAGATGCACGCATATTATGAGATTGGCCCTGAGAAGCACCTGAGTTTGAAGATGGCGAAGTTGATCTCAAGCCCAGAGATAAATAATTAGAAGGCCTGGTACCTCCTGTTGTTGATAAAGTGAATGGTGCAGCTTCCTGATGATGTCCTGCACTTACTCTTCTAACTAAATGTCTGAGATGGTCTAAACTTCCGGAGTCACTTGATGAATGAAAGGCATCAGAAGATACTCCTCTCATGCCAAAACCATTTCTGTGGTTAAACTGTTCCGGATTACTAAAACTAGGAGAATTCCTTGAAGTGGTTGACAAACTTACATTGCTAGAAGTGCTATGATGAGTAGAACCAGTATGCCAAACATCATTTTCAGTTTGTGGAAAGCAACTTGAACTTCCACCAGCATAAGAATGTGCAGAAGTACCTTCAAGAGCCTTTCTCTTGCAAGATGATCCCCAGCCTCCATGAGAAGACCCCAAACCACCATCAGTTTCCTCTGTAATAAATTCAGAATTACAAAATGAGGCACTAATATCTTCAGATGATATACCAGAAGAAGATGCCCGCTGAATTTCTTTTCCACCCAAGTGTAAACGTTCAGGGCCTGCAACAGCTGCCTCATAGTGTCCAGTGTTTCTACCATTCCCCACACCCCCTGCATTCATATTCACATTCTGTGTGGAATGGTTAGAGCTAGAACCCCGTAAAATCAAAGGGCCACTTCTAACCTGATTTCCACCAGAACCAATGCTGACTCTCTCTGGAAAAGGGAGATTAGGAACATCAACAGGTCCCGACTGCCTTTCTTCGGACCTTGAGCCAACTACAGCATGAACATTTACAGAAGAAGGCCATCTTTCTTCTACTTTTATCTCATCATCAACAGCCTGATTTTCTGGATGAAAGCAAGAGCTAGATTCACTTTCATTCCAACCATTAAAGCTCTGAACACCGTGATTTATAGAATGTACACATGATGCCTCGTCAGAAGAAACAGTACTACTAGCGAACCTGTTCTCTACTGGATTCAGGATGTTATTCAAAGAAGTCTGATGACTCATATCAGTGTTGTTTGAAACAAATCTTGGATCAATGCTATCTTCAGAGAAGGTTTCAATTCTACACCCTTGTCTTTGCATCGAAGTCAAATTACCCACCAAATAGAATACCTAAGATGCTAAAAAAACTCCAACTTTCCAACAGGAATGGTGGTTCATATTACACATCTATTAGGAACTCCCAGCATGGAATCTGCAAAAATATGAAAATAGAAATTAGATAAGCTCAGGCCTTGAAGCATTATCACACCCGTACATAAGAGCACCAAAAATTGCTCCACCATGTTACCACACTCCGTACCATCCTAAGGAAGTAAAAATTTTGTATGTCATAGTATCAAAATTTTCAGATCAAAAATTTGCAGGAGACTGGTTAATCCAACATCATCTACAACCCAAGGTTGTCCATTTCATTTCCAGGTTGAAACAGCAGGCAGAATAACTATGAACACTCTTCTTCTCACACCTCCTATACTAACCTTTCTTTCATATCCACCGCGACATTGGTAGGCAATTATCACATACAATTTTTTACAATCGAAACAACAGACTACTGATCATTACGACATGTTTAATTATGCTTCCTTTGCAACAACTATGCTACAAAGAAAATCTACAACACTTTGAAATCTCTATATTATTTTTCAACATATTGTGAGTGTAAAACAATTTAACCTGCCGCAGTCACAGAGCACTGACAGAAAATATAATGCGAATGCGAATGTTATAAAAGCACAAATGCAGACAACGAGAGAAAATGAAATTTAGTTTGATCTCTTGGAACTAAATCATTAGTAACTTAACCAACCCCAAAGATGGGTTATAAGACAGTATCAATCAGTGCATTTTAAACATTGGCATATACTGATAAATAAATCTCAACTTCTTAAACGGTATCCATAATCCATTACAACATTCAAACTTGGCCAATGAATATTACATATTAGAACCAAAACTTTGTACTATACAAAAAAACCCACTTCGCCTCGCGCAAATGCAAAATATACCCAATTGAATGCCCCTTCAACCCACTTCAGCATCGAAAATCAGATTTAAATATCCCCCAAAACTCTATGCCAAGAAACTAAAGAAAGAATTCATAACCAAGGACAACAATGAATAAATGTATCTTCAAAAAAAAAAGAAAACCAAGAAAACGTAATATAAGAACAATCCCAACCATGGGTCACCCAGATCCTTTTTCTTCATCCACGATTCCATAATATTTAAGCAACCAGAACACCAATTCCAAAATCCTAACAGTTGCTACCAAAAGTAATCCATTTTTAACAAGAAAAAAAAAACCAAACAGATAAATATTAGTACCTGAGCGAGTCTCCGAGGATCCAAACAGAACTAAAGAATCAAACAGGTACAAAAAATAACTAGCAAAAGTAGTTTAAACAAAAGAGAATCAGAAACGTTTTTTTCTCTTCTTCCTTTTTTTATTTTTTACGATTTTTCTTCTGGTTTTGTCTCCCACTCTCTCACTCTCTAAACTTATAAAAAGATTTTCCCTTTCTCTGAAATGGGTTACTCTCTTTTTCTTTGCAGAGAGAGCGGAAAATGTCTGATCGGGAAAGGACAAAGAACAGAGAGCTACGGTTTAGGCCATAGAGAGGAAGGGAGAGGAAAGGTTATTAGTTTTTATTTATGATTATTCTGATTGTGATTATTAATATCCATTAATATATCATGACCACTGTTAATAATAATATTGTTCTTTTCAAAAAAAAAAATTGTAATCCTTTTTATTTTTCACTTATCATAAATATTACCATAAAAGATAACGGGTCTGGCCGTGATGGATGGTGGTGACGACGGCGGCGACGGTCGGTGACGGCCAGGTGGTGTTGTGGAGTGTTTTGGCCTTTTTGTACACGTAGCTATCATGCAATGGCACGGGATGCATCAAAAGGTGGATCTTACTCTATTGATTATGAGTTGCAAGGACAAGAACTCGTGAAGACAAATTTGGATAGAACAAAAGTCTATGTTTCGTTGCCTTTGGTTGTCTTTTTCACAACCTTAACAATAATATTAGTGAATTTTAATAAGAAACGTTAATTTAAGTCCTAATTAATTACAAACAATTGGGGTTGGTTCAGCCTGACTCTGTTGAGGCTGAACGTTGCTACTGGAATCTATGGAGTTGTCGGCTTTCGACTTGAAGATACCTGCAAAATAACAAAGGTGTACCGGGGGTTGATCGCCGGTAAGCCCCTCCGATACTTAAGTCAGTCTTTTGATAAAGGGTTTGGTTGCAGAGAGCCAAAAAAAGTAGGGTGTTAGTGTCATACCTGTATCATGGCGAAATATAACCTTATATAGGGAGTGCTGACTAAGTTTAGATATTTACGTACGCATGGGAGGTTATCATCTGCGAGTGGGCCGTTAATGCTTGGGCTCGAGATTGAGCCTAACGTGGCCGACCCAACCATAAGCCCCCCCCACTCCTCGAGTCTGATCCCGGAGAAAGGTCGAAGGAGTACATAAGACTGATGCGGCTCGTCTGTAAGAGGACGCGTGATGAAGCCGGTCGGTCGGAGATCAATGCCCCCTATGGAATAGCTCCTACTAGGACAGAAAGTCGATCAGTTGAGGTGCGTGAGGGCGAGGCGATCGATCGACTCATGACATGCCAAGGCGATCGATCGACTAGTGGCATGCCAGGGCAATCGAGTGGCTCGTGACATGCCAGGACGATCGGTCAGTTCACGACATGCCGGGGCGATCGATCGACTCGCGGCATGCCAGGACGATTGATCGGTTCGCGGCATCGATGTCAAGTCCCGACGCTAGGTCTAATGATTACTTGGCGATACCTTTCAAAATTTGAAATGATGCGTTTTTCCTACCGATGCGCAGCTGTCAGGCGTCGGTGCATGCTGGCATGCGTGTCCTTTCAGCTGCCACGCCGCTTTGGTGCTATAAGGACCCTGAGTTAGGGTGGGCGGCATGGGCGCCGTTCAAAATTTGAAACGATGCGTCTTTCGGATTGACGCACAGCTGTCATGCGCTGTTGCACGCTGTCAGGCGTGTCCTTTCGGCTGCTACGCCGCTTCAGTGTTTTAAGGACCTTAATTTAAATCCGCTCGGATCTTGCCACGCGTCTAATGTCGATTGGAATTCCCATTCAGCTGGTCATTGCTATAAGTATCAAAGTCGGCAGACGGCGGATTTTCTTCGCTCTCATTTAATTGCCTAGCCTCTATTCCTCGGTTTGTTAGACACCGAAGTTTTCTTACCGCCGCTGTCCGTAACTTTTCAGTCGTCCGTAGTTTTTCAGTCACTAAACTAGCTACGTCCCTTTTTCCTTTCTTTGTTCGATAAATTTTTCTGTCTGCAACCATGTCGTCAACCAGTTCCCGAGATGGGGTTAGGTCTGGGGGTGAGACTGCCGAGAGAGCCGAAATTGTGGCGGAAGGATTGGTGGTGCCGGAGATAAGGGGGGTTGAGGAAATCACGGCGAGTGACCGGAAGGAGGGGCTGGTTGTGGAAGCGCCGCCGCGCGATCCATCGACGATGACTGAGAGGGAATTAAGCCGATTAGTCATCAAGAACAACATCCCTACGTCATGGGGACCTAGGCTAGCCTTTGAGAGGGAACGAATCCATAGCAATCTGGGAGGCTACTTCGCTGTTTCGGACAGCTTTTTCTCGGTCGGTGGTACGAAGCTGTCGTACGTCCCGATAATCGATGAACTATGCAGTACCTACCAGTTAAGGCCGAGCCAAATTCCTACGAATGGCTGGAGATTTATTAATGGCCTGGCCTTGTTGTGCCATCATTTCGGGCGTCTCCCGTCGGTCGGAATCCTGCGGCACTTTTTAATAATGAACCAGAGTTCAAGTGCCGGGGCTGGGGTTCCTCATCTTCAATATAGGGACGCGCGCTACCGCCTGGCTGGAACAACCTCAAAAGTCCAATCTTGGAGGACGAAGTATTTTTTTGTGCGACCCCCAAGATCCGTTTTTGAATCCAGACCGTGGGGATATCCCCTAGCCGAGCGATGGAACGACCTCGCAAGTCTGGTCCTTAGTAGAGAGGAATGGGAAGTGGTCGACCGTATTAAAGCGCTCGGTCGATACGACTTCGATCGCCTTATTAGGGGATATCGCGGGGAGGCATCGGCCGACTCCTTCTTGATTGACCCCCCACCCCAAATTAGCGGGCTAGGAGAATAAAATGCCCCTCCTGGTTGATTCCTTGTAATTTAAGTTTTTGCTGAACTTAACATGTATTAGTTTCAGTTTCTAACTTGTTTCTTATACTTGTGCAGTCATGGCCAGAATCGATGACTTCGCCGGGTCTTCTAGTTCGACTAGAGGCCGGCGCAAAGTTGCGAAGCCCTCGAGGACAAAGGAGCAAGGCAAGAAGAGGGAGGCCAGCGCGGATGTCACTCAACCCGCTGTTCCTGAGCAGGGTGTTGCTCAGCCTGCTGTTCCCGAGCCATCCGCAACGCTCGTTCTAGCGGCCCTCCCAGAACAGCCAGCGATGGTGACCCGGGCGACGGGTGAGGGCCTAGTGGCCATAGAGGAGGGAGGCGAAAAGAAGGGGGAAGAAGAGGAGGAGCCTCTTCGTAAAAGGAAGAGAACGGTTCGGGTTATCGACCGGCCACTCTGCCCCTCGGATAAAGGCAAGGGGAAAGAAAAGGAGAGGGAGAGAGGCAAAAGGAAAGAGCGGGCGACCGGCACCGGGGAGTGGGTGTCCACTATCCGCCTGGATGATAATGCGTCGATTGGGGACTTCGGCGTGTCTCTTTATATTGCCGAGAAGATCGTCCCCCCCTCAGCCGAGGTATTTATGGATTCGTTGAATAATGAAGAGTTGTCGGCCCGTCTCGTCCGCAGCTGTGTAAGGGATTTGGTGTACGCCTTTGAGATGCGTAGACGTGTCGAGCAGCTGGGCTCGACTTCCCTAACGCTGGATCAGGAGGCGACAGACCTTCGCGAGCAGGTCCGTGCTTTGAGGGATGAGCTTTCAGATGCCAAGGAAGAGAAGGATGTCTTACGGGCTCAACTCGCATCCTTGGAGGAGGAGAAGAAATTTTGGGAAGAGGACAGGGGCATTTTGAAGGCTCAACTCGCTTCGGGGGAGGAGGAGAAGCGCCGGGTGGCCACGGCGAGGGACGAGCTGGAGGAGAAGTGTCGCACATTGCAGCTCGATAATGAGGGTCTGAGGGGTGAGGTGCTTAATGCCGAGTCTAGGGCAAAGAGAGCACACGAGCTCCGAGCCAAATTCCTTCAGGATTGGCACGAGGCGGTGGATGCCAAGATAATGGCTGGGAAGAAGCTGAGGGAGTTGCAAAGCTCTATAAAGGGGGAAAGAATCGCTGCGATCAAGCCGTGGAAGGAGCGGTATTTACAGGGGGAGTGCCATGAGTATGCGTGCGACTTGGCTCTCTCCATCCTGAGGAGCTATCACAACGTTTGCGTTCCCGACTGATCGGATTTTCCTTCCTTCGAGGATTATGCCTCATCGATGATCCCCCCCGGTCTCGGCCTCTCTCTGGGGGAAATGAGGTAGATAGTCGAGGGAGAACGGGAGAGGGTTTCGGATGAAGAGCTGGACCTTAGCTCGGATGAGGAGGAAGAGCAGTCTCACGGGAGCGTCTCTCCGCTTGCTTCTCCTCACCCCGATCCTGTTTTGCCGACCTC
>JAOQMQ010000195.1:29943152-29964183 GCA_027563845.1 Erythroxylum subrotundum | reverse complement strand
TAAGTTTTATTTAATTTATAATTATTATTAGTAATAAAATATTTATTATTATTTTAAAAACTTTGAAAAAAAGGGGGCAAGGATAGGTAGGAGGGAGGGAGGAAAATTTTGAAAATACCGACCGGTATTTTTGGCCGGTACCAAAGATGAGATCCAGGTACCGTTATCCGGCCGGTACGGAACGGATCTCAAAACGTTGATATCTACTGTATCGTCCAAAAATGGTATGGTATCTACTAATTTCTTATTGTTAATTGGTACCACTTGGTACCAGTCAGTACTGAAATATCAGCTATTTTTCAAGGTTGAAATGCAAATTTAAAATTTTTTGGACTGAAGTCTAAATTAAAGAAGAAGGGCCTAAATATTTTAACCTACCTATAACATCTAGCTGCCTCTATTATACTTCTACTTTCATCACCCACCCCAGTTACCTATTATGTCGCCTCGCCTTGTCTCGCTTGCGACTCACCTGCACACTGCAGTCACCTAACTTGCCTTAAAGAAAAAGGCCCTAAACATTTTAACCTACCTATAACACCTGGCTGCCTCTATTATACTTCTACTTTCATCACCCACCCCAGTTTACTTATCGCATCACCTCGCCTTGTCTCGCCTGCGACTCACCTGCACACTACTGTCACATAACTCGCCTCGCCTTGCTTGTGTAGTTGCCTCACAGTCCCACCTCCGCCACTATCACCTATTCAAGCCTCAGTGTTGCAATTGTAAGATGCAAATAAGCCATTATGATTCATCCTTAAACAATTGAAAATTTAAAATGTGTGCAGTGTAGTGTGCTAATTGTTGATATGTATTATGTTGTGTTGTGTTGCTTGAATGTTAAGTGTTGAGTTAATTAATAATTGAGTAGTAGTTGTGTGTGACAGGGTGAGTGACTTATAGTTGCGGTACACATCTTGATTTGGATTTTGACTTATATTTCTTCCTATTATTATACACATCTTGATTTTGATATGAAGTTACTAACTTTAATATATGTCTTCATTTATTTTTATAGATAAATGGAGGAAAGTTCAAGTATACCTAATAATTCAGTTGTTTCAAGTATAGGAAGATTCAGTAATCCAGCTTAGGCTCATGCTAAATTGACTCCTAGAATGAAGAACTATATTATTTGTTTATATTATAATAAGCATTTGAAATGTGAGGGAATCACCATATTAAAGAAGCATTTAGTTAGGATCAAAGATGATATGGAGCTTTATAAGAAAGTGAATCATAATGTTAAATGACAAATGAAGACTTTGCTTGAAGAGTATCAGCATGAGAAAGATAGAAGGAAAAGATTAAACTACGAAATTAGTAGTAGACGTTTTTTTGTTGGTGTTCAGGATGATAGTGGAGATGTTTAAGGTGGTAGTATTCCTACCCAACAAGAAGGAAATATTGCACCTGATGTTAGGAAAAGAAGAAGATGGATGTATAATTTTTTTGCACCACGAACAACTTCTGAAGCTCAGCCTTTAATCCTTAATGGCTTACAATCTAGAGAAGCAGTTTATAATGTGGACATGACAATAGCTAGATGTTGGTATAATTCAGGTATAACATTTAATGTTACCCAATCTTATTATTACAACTTATAATGGATGTTATTGCCTTATACGGTTTAGGATACGAAACTCCTTCAATTAATGACTACAGAGGTAAACTTCCAAACAAGTCTGTTTATGAAATAAAAAGGTATTTAGATGAAAGAAGAAGGACTTAACCTACTTATGGGTGTTCAATCATGTGCGACGGTTGGACAAATAAAAGACATGAGCCTATTATTAATTTTTTAATTTATTATGCAAAAGGGATAATGTTTTTAAAGTCTATAATACATCTGGCCTTGTTAGGAATGTTGATACTCTATTTCAAATATTTTTTGAAATTGTGAATAAAGTTGGGCTAAAAAATATTATTTAGTTTATTACCGATAATGGTTTCGCTTATAAAGTTGTTAGAAGAAGATTGCAAAACAAGTATAATTCTTTTTATTGGACTCCCTGTTGTGTCCAAATAAGTTTTAAAAATACCTAGGTTATCCTACTCACAAGTATATGAGGTAGTTGTAGAGATTACCCAAGGTTGTCTCCTACAGAGGTGAAATTGCTTCACTTAAATTAACCTTGAACAAAAGCAAAAATTAAATCAAATGCAATCCTAAACATTCTATCCTGATTTGATGAGTGAAGACTTTAAAGAAAATCACAAAATAGAGTGAAAAGTAAACGGAATCAATTGAAAACAAAGACGAATAGAATAATCGAAATGGAAGATTCTTGAGAAATAATTTCGCTAATTTAATCTCCTATGCATGATTAAGGGATATTGATTGGAAAGTTGTCTTACTAAAATTAACAGTTGGGTTCTAAATTGACTCGAATAAAGAACTAATCTAACTTTAGTATTCAACAAGTTATCATCCGAATTAATTATGAAAATCCGACTACTAATTACCACTTAGGTTAATATATTTCTAGTTCTTAACCTAAGCGTTCATAGTTTATCCTTCCATATTAAACTTCCTTTTTCGATCATTCATTTGATACTAAAATGATGCAAGGTTTGGTCATGCTATTACATCCATTCAGCTTAGAAACCACAACAATTAATAAGACAACAAAACCGTAACTCATTTATACATAGTTGATTAAAATAGCTACATTAATCCTCAAGAAAAAGATTCAACCCATCATAGCACAAATACAGTTCATCATTCTCAAATACTTAGATCCCATCTTATTAGTCTAAGAAAAATATTCAAGCAACAAACCAAGTAAATAACCAGATGAACTATGAAAAGAAAACAAGTAACAGTCAGCTAAGCTATAAAAGTAATAAGTTCAGTAAATAACAAGAAACACTACAACAAATGAATAACAGAGCAAACAAACAGGGATCGAGTGAGTGAGGTATGGTGGTCTCCTGCCCCTCTTAAGCTTCCTGCATTAGCTCATGTCTTCTGCTTCAGCTTGTTCTCACTAGATGGTCAAACGCTTATTTCTGCTTCCAACTCTCTGCCATGTTTCTCTCTTCTTCACTGTCTCTCTCTGTTCCTTTCTCTTCTTCCTTTCTTTCTCTCTATTTCCTCTCTCTCGAATGTGTCTCTAGTATATTTAGTGAAGAAGGTAGCGAATGGGATCCATCCTCCCCTCTTCGTCGCCACCCCTATACTTCTATTTGTAGTATGCTCCTAGATCTAGGGTTTCATGCCTTCCATTTGCTTATGCCACGTAATAAAATGACATATTACACGGAACATTGTTGGTGTGTCTGCATGTGGGAAGTCACAGTTGTGACTTAACTTGCACAACCGTGACATGGTCGATATATGTAGTTGTGTAATAACCATTTTCATGCACATTTCTTCTTGTTTAAGTTCATGCCATCTCTAATTCTTTCATGTATAAATCTTCTTGTTTTTTATGCCACATTCACAAATTAATCCAATTAAGATTCATGCAACATCCGCACCAATTTCACTCAATTCATATCAAATTTGAATTAAATCGCAACCAATTTCAACATATGAAAACAAGTAAAATCAAACAAAATTAGACACAACACTCCCTGTGTTGTACATTACATTGACCTAATACTGAAAAATATAGTAGATGCTAGGTATTTTCCTATTATTTATAAGACTATGTAGAAAAAAAAGGTGACTAAGCTCATCTATAATCGTGTATGGGTCTTAAATTCAACAAGAAATAATTTCGCTAATGATAAGAATTTGTGTCTTCCTACTATTATAAGATTTGCAACCAATTTTTTATTACTTTAATTTTCATTCTAACGAAGAAAAAGTTAAGACAAATGTTTACAAGTGATAAGCAGTTTGCATTTCAGTATGCTAAGTCAAATGTTGGATTAAAGGTTTCTGGAATTAGACATGAAGATAATGAATTTTGGTCCCAATGTCAATTTGTCATCCAATGTTGTGAGCCTTTAATGAGAGTACTTCATCTGACTAATAATAATGAGAAGGTAATAATGAGTTATTTTTATAACGTCATGGAGAGGGTGAAGGAAACAATCAAGATCAATCTGAAAAATAAGTCTTCTTTGTAGGCACCTTATCTTGCAGTCATCAATGAGAGATAAAAAAGGCAACTTTACTCTCCGTTGTTTGCAGCGGGGCATTTTTAGTCCTAGTGTCTAACTTAGATCAAGTTTTATAAAGAAAGCTGAAGTTAATAGAAAAATGCTAGTAATTATTATAACAATTATTGCTCATGAGATGGTACAAGATCTCCGAACCTTATAAATGAAGATTTATAAAGATGCTTATGATGATTTTGGGATGTCAATTGCTATTTGTCAAAGACATAAACTTAATCTAGGTATATTTTTTTTTTCACTTTTGTTACTTATTGACAATTAATTATCACTTTATTTTATTTATAATGTTACTTTTGTTATCTTACAATTGCTTGGTAGAACCAATTCGAAATTGGTGTTTCAAAATTGCAAATATTTTCAATTCGAATTCTAAGTCAATATGTGAGTACAACAGGATATGAAAAGAATTGGAACACATTTGAATTCATCCATTTAAAGAAAAAAAAAAGATTAGAGTATAAAAGATTGAACGAGTTAGTCTTTGATCGATACAATTTAAAGCTTCTAGAAAAAAAGTATGTTATTATCATTATTAAGTTGGATATAATTTCTTAATAATTTAATTTTATTATTTACTAGGACACTTAATAGATCAAGTGGTTCTGTAAATTTAATTTTCCTTGATCATATCTATCTTTTGATGGATTGGATTTTTTTAGAAACCAGGTTTGATAAATAAGAGTGTCTTGGAAGATAATCTTGGATGAGAAAATATTAGCATATCATTTGATGTATTGAATTTGAATAATAATGGTGATGATGATGATGATGCTTTGTTCAATGATGAGGATTTTGTACCAAATGAAAACTGAGGTCAACGTGATTAGAGCGGGTATTCGATTGAATGAAGTTCTCAATTTTTATTTCTCCTCTTTTTTAATTTCAGTTATATTTGATTTATATGTTAAATTTTGTATATGCAATATAAATATAATTGTAAATGTTTTTGTTTCAAGTTTCACTTCTAGTTGGTTGTTTCCTCAACATGAACTCTTATTATAAATGGTAATAATTACAAAGTAATGAATATTTGTTTTCCTTTTTATTTAATATTTTGATGTAATTATAATAGTACAGTATTTATGACTTTGCTTTTTGTTCTTTGGATGGTTATCAAATGAATTTATTTATCTAACATAGAAAATTTTCACATCAATATTTAATATTTTTAATCAGTTTTCTTTTTTAAATATTACTTAATGTTGTACAACGTTTAATTTACAAAAGTAAAATTTCTTTTTTTATTATAATATCGTCTTTTTAATAAAATTCTAAATTTTGAAATTTTAGTTAAATTTTTTAAATAAATATCAGTAAATCCTTTACCTTAAAAATAAACAGGAGAAACCTCATCCTTTCTTTTTTCACATGTGTTTATTTATTTATTTATATTAAAAAAAAGAATAAACTCTATGGAAAATACTTAAAAAATTATGTTTGTTTTGAAACTCGAATCGGACCGGCCGATTCGACCGGTTCAATCGGTGACCAGTAGGTTATCCAATCCAGGTGACCCCTAAAAATCAGTCTTCAGTTGAACCAGTGTGAACCGGTCAATTGACCGGTTAAACCAGGACTGGTCGAACCAGTTGACCACTGGTTCAATGATTTTTTTATTTTTTTATTTTACTTTTTTTCTTTCATGTGTTTTTTAATTATTTCAAAAGTAAAACCTACATTTTCTCCAGAAATCTAATAGAAGTATAGAAATTTATATTATTTGGTATATTTTTCTATTTTTTAAATATTACTAATATTATATATAATTATTGCATAATTATGACGTCATACCGATTCGACCGGTGGTCGAACCGGTGATTAATAAAGTTTTTAGTTCGACGTCCGGTCTAGGTTTCAAAACCTTAAAAATTATGTTAAAGGAAATGAGATAAATAAAAGGATTTTACAGAAAAATGATTAAATTTTAATTTGCCCTAAGAAAAGTCAGTCGGTGATGCCTTTGGAAGCCTAAGAATGAGAATCCCAGTGTTCCACGTCATTCCAAACCGACCTCCAAACCTCACCTCCTCCTTATTATCATCGAAACCTGTAGAACCGCAACCGTCAGTAAAACGACAGGCTTCAGAACCTGATACACACACCACATACGCAAAAAGCAAAACACGCGCTAATAAAACCAAATTACAAGAATATCTCTACTCATTTCTTCGATCTATTTTGCTCTTCTCCGATGGAAATCGCCTCCGCGGCGGCTTCGCCCAACCGCCACGTAGAGAACAATAATGGGATGAATTCGCCGTCTTCGGTTTCTCTTTCGAGTTCTGCTTTGACTTCGATTGAGAAGGAGGAGAGTAACGGGGCGTCGGTTACGTCGGCGGCGAGGTACGACGACGATGAGGAGGAGGAGGATGTGTGCAGGATCTGCCGGAACCCTGGAGACGTCGAGAATCCGTTGAGGTATCCATGCGCTTGTAGCGGTAGTATCAAGTTTGTTCACCAAGATTGCCTCCTCCAGTGGCTTAATCACAGCAACGCTCGTCAGTGCGAGGTCTTGATTTATGTTCACATTACATACTCTCTTTAGAATATTTTTTTATTTAATGTTTTGAAGAGTTTCAAGTTCCGTCCTTTTATTCTATTTGCTCTCTGTTATTCTGTATGGCATATTAGATGTTGTTTTGATGTTCTTGTGTCAAAGCACGTGAATTGGTGGAATCATTAAGGAGCTGTTTCTTTTTTTGTATTCCCCTTTTGGTAATTATGCTGAGAGTTGAGAGTTTGTTGGAAGATGTCTAGTGTTGTCTAGTGTAATTTTGATTCATGAACGCCAATTCAAAATTAAGATTTGCAGCTGGCAACGATAAGCATGCTGTACATGTGCAGCTCGCTGGAAATTTGAGGATAAGTTTAATAGTTTAGGGACGAAAGTTTGAAGAAGTCAACTTGCCATGAATTATCCATTTCACTCGATAAAACTCAATAGAAAAGGTTAACCTTTTAATGTCTTGTGCTCAAGAGAACTTGTGAAGTGATGCAAAATCACAGTTTTCTGTTGCAAGTGTGGGTAAAGGGAATTCGTTCATGCTATTTAGACTATTTTGCACTTAAGTCATGTACCATTGGTTCGTTAATATCTTCACTGGGCCTTATGTAAAATGCATAATGTGGGTAAAGGGAATTCTTTCATGCTTTGAAGACTATTTTGCATTTCTGTCATGCACCATTGATTCATTAATATATCTTCACTGGGTCGCATTATATATTGTGTTGGTTGTCTCTTTGTCAAACTTCTGGGCACGGATTGATGTACCTTCAGTGCTTTACAGGTCTGCAAACATGCTTTCTCTTTTTCTCCTGTTTACGCTGAGAATGCTCCGGCAAGGCTTCCTTTTCAGGAGTTTGTAGTTGGGATGGCAATGAAGGCCTGCCATGTTCTGCAATTCTTTCTGCGCCTTAGCTTTGTCCTTTCGGTTTGGCTCCTTATCATACCATTTATAACATTTTGGATATGGCGTTTGGCTTTTGTGAGGAGCTTTGGTGAGGCTCAGAGATTATTTTTAAGTCACATCTCCACTACAATTATCCTCACTGATTGCTTGCATGGCTTTCTACTGTCTGCAAGCATTGTTTTTATATTTCTTGGGGCAACTTCTCTTAGAGATTATTTTAGACACTTAAGGGAGCTTGGAGGACAGGATGCCGACAGAGAAGATGAAGGTGATAGAAATGGGGCTCGTGCTGCAAGACAACTGCCAGGACAAGGCAATAGGAATTTCGCTGGTGAAGCGAATGCTGAAGATGCTGCTGGAGCCGGTCAAGTCATTAGAAGGAATGCAGAAAATGTTGCTGCCCGGTGGGAGATGCAGGCAGCTCGTCTTGAAGCTCATGTTGAACAGATGTTTGATGGCTTAGATGATGCTGATGGCGCAGAGGATGTTCCTTTCGATGAGCTTGTTGGCATGCAGGGTCCTGTTTTCCATTTGGTTGAAAATGCATTTACTGTAATTATAAGCTGCTCTTTGTTTTCTCTTTTTCGTTACTTCTTTATTTAATTGTGAATATGTTTTTCCCTTGTGTGTCCAAAATGGTTGTGGATATTGATACCCATGAACTTTAAGAAATCATAAAATATTTTGGAAAACAATATATGATTACAGATCTAATTAAATTTAGACTTTTATTTTATTTATTGGGAGTTACTTTTCAACTGTTGTTTTCTTGCTTTGCAGGTTTTGGCAAGCAACATGATATTTCTTGTTGTTGTGATCTTTGTGCCATTTTCACTTGGACGGATTATACTCTACTATATATCTTGGCTACTCTCTTCTGCAAGTGGTCCATTGCTGTCAACTGTTATGCCAATTACAGATACTGCACTTTCGTTGGCAAATATCACATTAAAAAATGCCCTAACTGCTGTCACAAATTTGACATCTGAAGGACATGATGTTGGACTACTTAACCAAGTTGCAAATGTTTTGAAGGTGAATGTGAGCGGAATGAATGAGGTCTCAAATAACATAAGCTCGACACCTCCTACAGACCTCTTGAATGGGGCAAGTGTTGGCACATCACCGCTTTCTGATGTAGGAACTCTTGCTATTGGATACATGTTTGTATTCTCCCTAGTCTTTTTCTACCTTGGAATTGTTGCTTTGATTCGGTACACTAGAGGTGAACCTTTGACCGTGGGAAGGTTATATGGTATTCCTTCTATAGCAGAGACAATTCCCTCTTTGTTGAGGCAGTTCTTGGCAGCAATGAGACATTTGATGACTATGATTAAGGTTGCCTTCCTTCTGGTTATTGAACTTGGGGTATTTCCTTTAATGTGTGGATGGTGGCTAGATGTTTGTACTATAAGGATGTTCGGGAAGACTATGGCTCAAAGAGTTCAATTCTTCTCAATTTCACCCTTAGCCAGTTCACTGGTTCATTGGGTTGTTGGAATTGTTTATATGCTACAAATAAGTATCTTTGTCAGCCTACTTCGTGGGGTACTGATCTTTGTGACCTTGCTGCAATGGTTTGTACACTCCAAATTTTGTTTGGACTAGGTTTACAGTCTCTCTCTGCTGCTTGCAGGTCCTTCGCAATGGAGTGCTGTATTTTCTTCGAGATCCAGCTGATCCAAACTACAATCCATTCCGTGATTTAATTGATGATCCTGTGCATAAACATGCCCGCAGAGTTTTTCTATCTGTTGCAGTTTATGGAAGCTTAATTGTGATGCTGGTATTCTTACCTGTCAAACTTGCCATGCGGATGGCACCTTCGATTTTCCCACTGGACATTTCGTAAGCTTGGTTTTGTTCCCTATTTTCCATGCGTGGCTCTAATTTTAGTGAGATGCTTTATTGTAGTTTTCTAACATATGACATTTTATTCAGGGTATCTGATCCATTTACAGAGATTCCAGCTGACATACTTCTTTTTCAAATCTGCATACCATTTGCCATTGAGCATTTCAAGCTGCGGATTACAATCAAGTCCCTTCTTCGCTACTGGTTTACAGCAGTTGGCTGGGTACTTGGTTTAACTGATTTCTTACTGCCTAGACCTGAGGACAATGGTGGCCCGGACAACATCAATGGTGAGCCAGGAAGGCAGGATAGGGTGCAAGCTGTGCAACTAGGTGGGCAAGATAGAGCACTAGAAGGACTTGCTGCCGCTGATGATCCTAACAGGGACATTCTAGTAGCTGAAGGTTCCAATGCTGCAGAGGAGTACGATAGTGATGAACAATCCGATTCTGAGTATGTTTCTAAATATAAAAATTCCACTGTTTAAGTTGTGTCAAAGTGTGCAAATCTGTTCTGTTGTTTAATTTGATCGCCATTTACTATAGTTAAAATTTTGTCTTTCAGCAGGTACACCTTTGTTCTTCGCATTGTTCTCTTGCTGATAATGGCTTGGATGACTCTTCTTATATTCAACTCCGCCTTGGTAGTTGTACCTATATCTATTGGGCGTGCCCTTTTCAATGTCATTCCTCTTCTCCCAATAACTCATGGCATTAAGTGCAATGGTAATACTGTTTACATAATTTTGTAAAGATGTCCTCGTATTTTTGGGTGAGATTGTTGATTGTTTTTCCTTTTCTGTTAGATATATATGCTTTTATAATTGGAAGCTATGTCATCTGGACCACTTTAGCTGGAGCTCGATATTTTATTGGACATATCCGAACAAAGAGGGCAGCAGTGCTGTTTGGTCAAATCTGGAAGTGGTGTGCAATTGTTCTAAAGAGCTCTGCACTATTGTCTATATGGGTATGAGTGCCTAAGCCTTTCTTTCCTTTCTTTAGGTCTCTATTGATTAAACCAAGTGCTCTGCTTCTGCACCTTGTCACAATTTTACAAATTGTTATCTCTTTCCAGATTTTTGTCATTCCATTATTGATTGGGCTGCTGTTTGAGCTCCTAGTGATTGTGCCAATGCGGGTGCCTGTGGATGAAAGCCCAGTTTTTCTCCTGTATCAGGACTGGGCTATGGGACTTATCTTTCTGAAGATCTGGACTAGACTGGTGAGTTCTCAAATAATTTGCATCTCGGTCTGCATGAGAAAGTAATGCTGTTCGCAAAAGAAATGATTTTCTTTTTTGATCCTACATCAACAGGTTATGTTGGATCATATGATGCCATTGGTCGATGAGAGTTGGAGAATAAAGTTTGAGAGGGTGAGAGAGGATGGTTTCTCAAGGCTGCAAGGTCTGTGGGTGCTTCGGGAGATTGTGTTCCCGATTATAATGAAACTTTTGACAGCACTGTGTGTGCCTTATGTCTTAGCAAAAGGAGTCTTTCCTGTTTTTGGGTATCCACTGGTCGTGAATTCAGCAGTGTACCGATTATCATGGCTTGGATGCCTTTGCTTCAGCGTGATGTGCTTCTGCGCCAAAAAATTCCATGTTTGGTTCACAAATCTTCACAACTCAATTCGTGATGACCGCTATCTCGTTGGTCGCAGGCTCCACAACTTTGGAGAAGATGGTGTAGAGAAACAAAATGAGGCTGGGACATCCTCTGATGCACAAAGTTCAGATTTATGGGGTCGACATGACAGGGAAGCGGATATTGGTTTAAGATTGAGGCGTGCCAACCGTCAGGAGGCTTAGTTAATGATGCATGTGTTTAGGTAGGTTAGGAGGCTGTAATCTTCATTCAGGCCCTTTGCCAATTGCCAAGTAACGGATGCATGGGTCTATAGATTGTGCGATTCAGGTGTTTGCTTAAAATGTTTCGCGACAATAGAAAATTAAGAAATTAAGCATTATTTTATATCAAATTACTTTAGCATTTTTCAGGCTGACATCTCTTTGTGCTGCATCATCTCTGTACATGTTCTGTCCTCCCCGATTTGTGTACTATTCTATTAGTGGATAGAAGTGAGTCGATAATTTTGGATATACTGTACTTTCCAGGAAAAATATTACTCTACAAGGTGTCATGTTCCTGCAAATTTAATAAAATCCTTCATTCAAGAACACATCCATGGAAATTGGAGTTCTAAGGGATCCTTTTCTCTTTTTAAGCAACGTGTTGTGAAAAAATGAACAATCATATTGGCCCCTTTGGCAGGTTATCTAGATACAGAATCCGACGCACAACTGAAGACGACCAATTAATTAGCCATATGGTATGATCTGCTCTCCTAGTTGGAAATCAATATTTCAAATCCACTTAAACACGATTAATCTCCACTCAACAGAAACCAAAGCATTAAGGTTTAATCTCCCAACTTGAGGAAACAATCACAATCAATCAAAACCAAGTTACCAAGTGAAATCAATCTAACAAAGTATTGAAGCCGCATCCAAAATGTTTTCAAATCTTGTTAAATATTGAAAGCTCACACGCAACCTAGGGAACAAGGTTGTCATTCAATGATAATGAAGCCAACTGATCAGCCGTGCCACCAGCTGCCTGCTGCTGCTGCACGCTCCTCAGAACCTCCATTGCTTCCGCAACCTTCGATTTGAGAGCTTCTGGTGACTCAAGTAAGTGCAAAACCTCAGTCTGGTCCATCTCCAAAAGCATGCCAGTTACCTTAGCTGCTGCGTCACGTTCCAGCTGTTCTACAAGGGGATAAAGATTCTCACCCAGCATCTACAAAAAGTAACGTACATGGGCAGACTAATCAGACACAGATAAACATCACAAATGTAACTCACTCAGATAGCCAAACCTAAATTCTTATAAATCAATCACTTGCCATCATCTCTTCCCAGGAAATCAATTAAGAAAGCTGCAGAAGTAATAAGGTCAAACCCTACCGTTCTCTGCTGATCTGGAGTAGCATTTGCAAGAGCAGAAGCCAAAGCTCCTATTGGAACTGGTTGAGACAGTGCTGCATCACGCATTGGCATACCACCCATATCGTAAGGAACAGAAAGCATTCCACCAGCACCAGTCATTGGTACATCAGGTAAGCCTCGACCAGGAGGATAGCGATATACACGCCCTCTTGGAAGCATCTGACATTAGAGAGGGCAATTATTAACCCTACTATTTAAATACAACAAACAATATACAGATGCCATCTGAAAATTCCAACCTGTTGTTGCATTATTGGGACTGGCTGCTGAGATTGTTGAGCAGTTCCTGCTCGCCGGCCACCAGGTCGTTGCCCCTGCTGACCTTGCTGAACCATTGGCACAAAGAAATTTGGCATAGGAGCAGCACCAGGCCGCATACCAGGTATAAGCTGCTGTTGATACCCAAATCCAGGCTGAAAAAAGTTCATTTGACAAATATTCAGCACTTCAATCACAAGTTTGTACAGAGACAATGTGATCATATGAAATAATCATAAAAGCTACTTGAAGAACATATATCAAAAGAATTACCAACAGAAATTCACCTGAGGAGGCATTATGGCAGGTGGGGCTTGTCCATAGAATATTTGCTGTCCTAAACCTGGACCGCCAGGGGGATACATTGGCATACGAGGTGCTACTGAAGGTCCCATTGCAACTGGCCGCATTTGAGAAAATTGTGCCTGTAGAAGAGAAGATACGTACAACACTTGTTAATATGAGCAATACCATAGAATATAATAAGGTGTCACTGCAATGCAGAAAGAGATCCACATAGAGAGGAAGAAGGAGGAGGTAGGGAGCAAGTTGCATCTCTGTGATCTAGAGTGTGGGATACAAGTACAAATTGCAAACTACGAATAATATGAAATAACTATATACATAAATTCCTTCTATAGTTCTTAAACTACTGGAATGGAGGTACCTGCAACCTAGCCCTTCTGTCTTCCTTTCGTTGTGCAGGTGCAACATACAGTGGCTTGCTAACAATCATTTTACCATTCATCTCAAGAAGCTATCAAGACAATAACAGGTATAAACTTACAGAACTATCAAAACAGTATGTGCACACTTGGAAAGCACAACTTACAGCTCTAGATGCTTCTTCAGGGGTTGAGAACGCAACAAACCCAGAACCTCTACTCATCCCATTCGGATCTCGCATCACCTAATCAGTAGGAAAACATATTTATTAGGCCTCATGCACTATAATTTCCAAGACTGATCACACAGGTAAATACTATTCAAAATTAATGCCAAGTACCTTACAGGATGTGATTGTACCAAAAGGAGAAAACAGCTCCTTAAGCTTATCATCACCTATGCTATCATCTAAATTTTTAATGTACAAGTTTGCCCCTTGAAATTTGTCAGCTGCCTCCTTCATACTCTGCTCAAATCTAACTTTTAGTTCAAATTCCCTTTCAGATTTCTTCTGGGCTTTCCCCACATACCACTCTTTATCTTCAAATTTCTTTCCATTAAGAGCCTCAACAGCCCTAGCAGCATCATCGGCATTCTCAAAGTTGACAAATCCAAAGCACCTGGATTTCCCTTCCCCATCCCTCATTAACACAGAACTGGTGATCGTTCCAAAATCACCAAAAGTTTTCTTCAGGTCTTCTTCATCAGTTGCTTCTGAAAGATTCTTTATGAAGACATTATTGAATTTTGTCTTGTCAATCACAGTTTCCCTTTCCTGTTTGCGAAGGAATGGTCCCACATAAACTTGTTTATCATTTAACAGCATACCATTCAGTTTTTCTATGGCTTTCTGAGCTGCTTCCTCAGTGTCAAACTGTACAAATCCATAGCCCTTAGACTGGCCAGTAGAGTCTGTAGCTACCTTGCACGATAATATGTTCCCAAATGCAGAAAAGGTATCATGTAATGCTTTGTGGTCAATAGCCTTATCCAAATTCTGTCATTTACATCCAGATTTGAGACATGAGAACCTGGAAATTAAGTATGCATAAAAGCAATGAATTTAGCAAAGCTTCCTATTGCAGTATACCTTAATAAATATATTTCCAGCACCACTCTTGCGAAGACTAGGGTCCCGATGTGAATACATAATCCTTATGGACTTCCCATTAAGAGGAGTGAAGTTAAGAACATCCAATGCCCTTGCAGCTGTCAACAGATTCAACAAAGGATAAGATAGGGAAGGAGTTGGCTTGTTGGTGGTAAAATGGAAATATTAAAAAGAAAAGAGAAAAACAAATTCATAAGCTTAAAATCATTGGTAAGATAGCTTGTTTATCCTGAGAGTCCATGCAGTTAAACACTTTTAACCGAAAAAAAAAACAACTTTCAATTTCAATTGCTTGAAATCAACAGCCTACATTCAACAAGCAATCTACTCTCACAAAATGGTTCTGGATTTAGTCCATTTTTTATATTTCAGGAAGTGGAAAGTTACAACCACCTATTATTGAATTGATAAGCAAAGTAACAGAACTGGTAAAGAGGCAACCTAAACCCTCTCAACAAAATTACAGCAATGACTTCTTGATATGTGCAAAACAAGCCGGCCATCAAAATCATACAAACATAAATTTATCATCTCATCTCTTCCCTCACTCTCTGTAAAACCCTGGGGCGCTACACATCAATATTATTTGTTTAATGAAGACGGAAAGTTTTTGGGTTTTATTTTTCATTTGAACTTATCTTTCAGAGTGGAAGAAAACATTAGGTCGCACATGTCATTCAAGACAACAAAATTGTCTATGTCAAGTTTGAAGCTTTGCCACTCTTATACAAAACGGCACTCCTAAAACTCAACAAGAAAGTATCCGTGTCTCGACAACTAAATCCACCAATTAAACATGACCATGTGGTACAGTTAACCCACTTCTCCATTAGAATAACTAAGCACATACGTTACAACAACCCAGAACCCAAAAAGGTCCAAACTTTAAGCGAACTATAAACAATGTCCTTACCATCCTGAGGATTGCTGTAGTTAACGTAACCATAACAAAGGGATCTCCGGGTCGTCAAGTCCCTGCAAACTTTAACAGAAACCACCTGCCCAACCTGGTTAAACACGTCGTACAGTTGCGAATCGTTAACGTTTACATCCAGATCGCCGACGTAAAGCGACGTAGTCACAAACTGTGGATTGGCGGTTCCGCCGTTCACACCCTGAGCCTGAACCGGTACCTGAACCTGAGCCATGACTACTTCTCACCCAGGAAAACACAAGCTTTTTAATTTTTTTTCTATTTCTCTTCCCTCTCCTCTTATTATTCACAAAAAATAATCAATACCCAGGAACCCAAACTCAACCAAACAACAGCAACAGCTACTCAGGCAAAGTGTTCGATAAAAAGCCTAATAGTAGCTACTCATGCAACGTGTTCGATAAAAAGCCTAATAGACGCAAAATAGAAGTGCTTAATCTTCCTTCTCTAGGGTCTTCTTTTTTTTAAAGGTTTTTTGATATGAGAGGAGAGGGAAGGTGGTAAAGGGATAGGTAATTTTAGCCGCCGGCGGTGAGGAGGCGGCGCGTGAGGCTACGCCAGAGACGGAGAAAAAAAAGAGATAAGTATATAAAGAGGCTAAAGAGAGATTGCACTCAAAAGGAAGGAGCTTTGTGGGAGGCTGGTTGGAGGATATAGAGAACCAAAAAAGAACCCTAGATGATCACGACGACGACGACGATGCTCGCGAGATTTGTGCGCCGTTAGATTTGGTTGTGAGTTGGTGGGTCCCACATGACGAAGTCAAGAGTAGTTAATCAAAGACACGTGCTGTAAGAGCGCGTGGTTTGGTTATGTTCTAACCTCAGTAACTATCCCTCTTCTACTAAGACTTTTCGTTCACTCAAAAAAGTTATTAATTATAGAGATTTCTCCGATTTCCATAATTGTTAAAAATAATTAAAAAATAGCATTATTTCGTTAGACTTATAAATTTCAATTTTTATAAATAAAATAATTTTAAAAATATTTTTTAATTTTTTAATTTTTATTATATATTAAATTTAAAATAAGATGTCATTAGATTTTTATATATTTCAACTCATTAATCATATATCAACAAATATTTTTTTTCTTAATTTATAAAAATATTTTAAAACTATTTATTATGTTAAATTTCATCCAAAATTAAAATAATTAAAATATTTTCCTCCCATACATAGATCACATCAATCAACCCATTGTGGCAATGTATCATCATATCATGGCAACTATAATATTTAAAATTAATAATTAAAATATCTAATAAATTTAGTAAATTTAATTGTAAAAATTTTAATCCGTTTAATTTTTAATTTATTTTAATAATTTTTATTGTTAAAATTTGATCAATTTATTAATTAATTGATTAATTTTTATAAATTAATAAATTATTATAAATTAAAACAATTCAATTAAATTTTGTTTTTAATTAAACTTTAACTTTTTATTTTTTAATTTTATTTGATAGAGTTAAAACATTGATTAAAACCAAATCTTTGGACAAACTCAAATAAGAAAAGTCTCCAATAATTTGGGAGTTGGACCGCTTCATTTAAGTCCCCTCCAACTAAAACAGAAAAAGAGAGAAAAAGAAACACATGTTGTTCTGATGACTGATGCATATCGGATCAGTATGTTAGATCTCCTTTCAGATTCCGAATCTCAGTTTCAGACCAACAGCCGTAATTTTATTTGTATTTAATAAAAACGACCAACCACCCTCAAGAACTCAATGTCGTTCGTTCAATCAATGGCCTCCTTTGCTTTAACAAGTGCGCTTCCTATTTCACGCTTTGTCTGTTATCCTCGCCACATGTCATGTCTGCCTCTCGTTTCTGCTTCTCCGGCAAATATGCTCCGCCAAGTGTGGCGGTGCCGTTGTCCCGCTGCTCCTTCCCGACACTTTCCTCGCACGTTCTCAATGGCGGGAAACGAATCTCTTCCGGTAACCAACAACTATCTCACTAACTACTCGACTAACGAACTTGCTTGTGCCAATACTTTCCAGCTTTTTTTTTTTTTTTTGGTTCTTCTTGATGGGTTTTTGGTGATCTATTTCTTGACTGTTTAGCCTGGACATGGGAAGTACGCGGTTGGTGATTTCATGATCAAGAAGGAAAATTTACTCGTCGTCAAAACTACAACCACTGTGGACCAAGGTTTGATCTTTTTGGAGAGAATAAAATACAATATGCTATCTGCGCTCTACCTTAGATGTTGATTGTCTAACGTGATAATGAATTGCATAGTTTGTTTATTTTATTACTTGTGCAGCGTTGCTGGCTCTTGTGGAGAATAGAATAACCGGTTTTCCTGTAGTTGATGATGACTGGAAATTGGTAACTTCCGTTCCTTAATTTGACTGTTTTTGGTCTCTGCGAAACTTCCCTTTCGTGGATGTTGATATTCTTTTCCTAATGGTTTCGTGGAAATTGATGTTGCAGGTTGGTGTTGTTTCTGATTATGACTTGTTAGCACTGGACTCCATATCAGGTAGTTTATACTATATACTAGTCTAAAACCACTTATGGACATGCTTTGTCTTAACTCGTGTCTGGGAATGTTTATGCATTCTGTTTAGCTTAGTGTTTGGACTTAAAGTTGAAGACAACAATGGTTCCAATAATTGAGTTTTGTTTCTTTTGACAGAGAGCCCAGCTCACACAAAAGTTTATCAATTTTCATTTTTTGTTTTACTTTGCTGAGGAACTGTATATTGGTTCGAGAGTGTTGATCTAGAACTGAAACACCAAGTTAATCTTGGAATTTAACTGATAAAGTTGCTTTTCCAAGTTGTGGTATAGCTGGAATATTAGACTTGAAGATCTTAAGGCCTTTTATTGATATGTTTGGAGGGTTTCTAATAGATATCAAATTCACAAGTTACCCCAAGCATTGCTTGTTGGATGATAATCAATAGCATATCCTACTTTAGTAAGTTTAATTTGCTAACTCTGCTTTGTTAATGACATGAAGAAGTTAACAGAATAAGGACTTCATAAAATGCATTGGGGTGCACATAATTCCTGAAATGGAGAGGTACATACAAATAAATGAGATAAAAGAAGGATTTGGAAAGGAATTGTTTATCCTTTTGGTTTTGGACCAAAGCATTGAGCTTTTCTGTATTCTTCATCTTCTTCATCGAGAATTTGTTTTCGTGGTTTTAGGCTTCAATCTGGCAACTGATTCAAATTATAATTGAATTTCATTGGTACTTGAATGTTGGAACCGATTGTACTGTGTTTTGGCACCACAAGTTAATTTAGTTTTGTCAGTTTTGAGTATCTTTTTTTCTACAATCATGTGGTAGAAAAAGCATTGCTAACACGTTCCTATGATGGATCATAGGTGGGAATCAAATTGAGACAAATCTTTTTCCAAATGTCGATAGTTCTTGGAAAGTAAGCACATTTCTCTTTGACTGTTTTTTGTTCAGTGAATAGGAAATATGAAGCTTGTATGGTATGCAATTGTGCTCCTTTTTCTCTTTAACCAAGGCAGAAGTATGATATGTTCGGTTCTCTTTTTACATCAAAAGACGTTTTCTAATCTCATGACAGTTGCTCAATCTGCCCTTTTCTTCGTGGTTGAAGAAAGTTAAATGGGCTTACAGGAAGGAGTGTTATAAAATGTCACCTCACCCTGAATCTAATGCAACCTTACAGTGCCTGCCTCTAATAAGGATATACGATTTTCTGAATGCAGGCTTCTGTATGAAGCTGATTTTTAACTAGTTCCTTCCTGATTCTGGATCTTGCAGAAATTTAACGAGCTGCAGAAAGTTCTTGTTAAGACACGTGGAAAAGTTGTTGGTGATTTGATGACACCTAATCCGCTTGTTGTTAATGAAGCCACTGATATAGATGCTGTTGCCAGGTACTTGTAGTTCACCTGAGTATTTGGTAGATTCTAATCACTAGTTAGGCGATTCCAAAGTTTCAAAATGTACCAGGATACTTGAAACATGCATACTGCCTTACTGCAGACTGTATTAGAAGTTGAAGTGAACATTACATGAGAACTCTGATGCGTTGAAAATGTGTTTGAAATGGATTTTGTTGCTGATAAATCCTTGGAAATGTAAAAAAGAAATCCTAAAGTTGTGAATTCTGATGCTTCTCAAGTTGTTTCTGCCTTTACCTTTCCTGTGGTAATTAGAAATGTAAGCGGCCAAGCGACCTTATTCAAAATCTTCTAAACTCAGGTTGCTGCTCGAAACAAAGTATCATCGACTGCCAGTAGTGGATAGCCATGGCAAGCTGGTGAGATTTATTCATGTTTGACTTCTCTTTGTTGGAGTTGACAGCAGATGAACAGCTAATAAATTGATATCTTCTCCTTATTTTATATGTTGATTGTAATTTCATGTCTTTATTGACAAGGTTGGAGTCATCTCCCGAGAAGATGTTGTTAAAGCTGCTCTAGAGATAAAGCGTGCCAGTGAAACATCAACATGAAATTTGGACTTCAATGTATCCGATTCCAAAGCAACATTGATGTTGCAATATTTTTTGCTTGTATCAAAGTTGTGCAGTTAGTCGATACAGGTTATTTCAGAGGGAAATGGATCACCTCCTGTCTCGGAAGACCCTCCTTATACATCACATCTTCTTGGCGAATCAGTAAGGATTAAAACTCTATTTAGAATATAACAGATTAGCTAGAATTAACTTTGACTTTGCTACCTTGTTTTGCATTACAAACTGCATCCTTGTTGTTGCTACGGGTTGAATCTGTCTAAAGGGTATACATATATTAAACCATAATTAACTATTGTTTGGAAGAAGATGGTTTCTTCAGTTATTGCAATGTACAATTCAAGATTCCTAATTTGCATGCTTATACTGCTTTTCTTGCATAGGAGTCTATGTAACACTTTGTATCATCAACTATCCTTCCTAAAGCATGAGCAGGGACATTTCATAAGCAATCAAATAATGTCCTGCATCTCAGAAAGCAAACTTAACCAAATTCTCTGTCTTCTTTTAAACCTGTAACAGTTAGGAGAACATTTCACTTTGTACTCTATTTTGTAATAGCACAGCCTTTTGAACAATTTAAGATGATTGCCCTCAAGGCCATTTTGGTCTCGTGTATTGCTAGTATTCTTTTTTTTTTTTTTTTTGGTTTAAAGGGAAACAACAGAAAACTAAATCCAGAGGCTGGCTACGGAAGTAGCATCGTGCAACAGCAGCTGCTGAATGTCCGGGAGAGGTTCCTCCCAAAGAGACCAGCGTTGGCGGTGAGAGGCACCATGCCTGGCCAAAAGATCAGCACAACTTGCTAGTATTCTTTGTCTATCGTGTTCTGGTACCATTAAGATGCAAACTTTGGATACGAGGAATGAATCAATCCAACCAAAAGAAAGGGACAAAAACAAGAATAGATAATAGAGTACAAGCACAAATGAATGGAACTTGTATGTTATGTTACTCATGGAGATAAAGAGACAAAGCCTAAACGCCATAGTAGCTGACGACCCTGCTTACGTTATTTCCAATCTTAGGAGTCGGTAACATATACACCTTTTCGTTGACTATATATATGTGTTGTTAGGTTCTTTTCAGAGACGTCCCACATCATCTGCAGCTTTAAACCCTCTCCTTCTGCTAAAGTTTCCAGTTTCTATCGTCTAGTCAAAGCTTCCAA
>JAOQMQ010000195.1:29809413-29819834 GCA_027563845.1 Erythroxylum subrotundum | reverse complement strand
CTCCATATAGGATGGCACCTGTGGAGCTAAAGGAGTTGAAGACTCAGCTTCAGGAGTTGCTGGAAAAGGGCTTTATACGGCCCAATGTTTCACCTTGGGGAGCTCCAGTGTTATTTATGAAGAAGAAGGATGGGACTTTGCGGTTATGCATTGATTATAGGCAACTAAATCGGGCGACAGTGAAGAAAAAGTATTCGTTACCTAGAATTGACGATTTGCTTGATCAGTTGCAGGAAGCTCAGGTGTTTACTAAGCTGGACTTGAGGTCAGGATATTATCAATTGAAGATAGCTGAGACAGATGTGCCTAAGAGTGCATTCAGGAGCAGGTATGGGCACTTCGAGTTCTTAGTGATGCCATTTGGGCTAACTAATGCCCCAGCAGCCTTCATGGCCTTGATGAATAAGGTATTTCAGCCCTACCTCGATCGATTTGTGATTGTATTCATTGATGACATCTTGGTGTATTCGAAGAGTAGAAAGGAGCATGCTGAGCATCTGAGAGTCATCTTACAGATTATGAGGGAGAAACAGTTGTATGCCAAATTCAGTAAGTGTGAATTTTGGCTAGATCAGGTGGTATTTTTGGGACATATAGTGACTGGAGATGGTATACTGGTAGATCCAAAGAAGATTGAGGCAGTGATGAATTAGGAAGCTCCGAGAAATGTGTCAGAGATCCGAAGCTTCCTGGGATTGGCTGGTTATTACCGGAGGTTTATCGAGGGGTTTTCTCTGATCTCGGCCCCTATGACAAAAATTCTGAGGAAGAATGTAGTGTTCAGATGGAATGAGGAGTGTCAGAAGAGCTTTGAGGAGCTAAAACATCGATTGACAACTACACCGGTGTTGGCTATTCCATCGGGGACCGGAGGATATGTAGTGTACAGTGATGCTTCGCATCAAGGGTTGGGGTGTGTTCTGATGCAGTATGGCAAGGTGATCGCCTATGCATCGAGGCAATTAAGGCCTCACGAGATTAACTATCCAGTTCATGATTTAGAGCTAGCTGCAGTGGTCTTTGCTCTAAAGATTTGGCGACATTATCTATATGGGGAGACTTTTCAGATATTCACCGATCATAAGAGTTTGAGGTATTTGCTGAGTCAAAGGGAGTTGAATTTGAGGCAGAGGAGATGGATTGAGCTATTGAAGGATTATGACTGCACTATTGAGTACCACCCAGGGAAAGCTAGTGTGGTGGCAGATGCTTTGAGCAGGAAGTCTCATATTAGTGCAGCACAGATTCAGTTATTGAGGTTACCCAATTTGAGTGCCTCATTTGGTACTAATTCTCATACATCATTTTGAGCAAATTGTGCTAACTCTTTTTGCATCGTAGCAACCCTGATTTCATCTTACAATGCTTCTTTCACATTATTTGGTTCAAATGAGGAAGTGTAACATATAAGCCTTGCAAGTTCTCGGTAATCTATTCTTTTTCATTCTCTAATTATTCTTCTATCACTAATCTCACTAATTACGTTCTCAATAGGATGACTCCGTTTGATTTGTAATGGAGGATCTATGTTAAAATCACCTTCCTTTGAGTCTTCATTATTTACAAATTTTGATTATGCATCAGATGTCTAGTTAGTTTATTCCTTCGAAACAACCAACTAGTTCTCTGTCTGATTGGTTTCTTTTCCAGCAACAACTAACTGTGGATCTGAACGCTCTTTTCTTTTAACCTCATTGCATCTCTGATCTGACATGCGTAGCTAATTTGAAAGATTCTCTTCTACCACCTTATCAATCATTTGGTGTCATAGAATCATATTATAATATGTGACTGAATTACAAGAACTAGTAATTTGTAACATGTAGCAATTACCCACCGATCTTCTATCGTTTACTAAAGAGACTCCTTGTTTGTTCAACACCTTACATCCATCACCAATGAACTTAACTAACAGCCCATCATCACAAAGTTGACTAATACTCACCAAATTAGCTTTTAAGTCATCCAAATAAAGCACATTTTCGAAATAAGGCAATTTATCCACACAAAGAGTTCCTTTACCAATCACCATTGCTTTTTTTCCCATCATCGAATGTGACATAACCACCCATACAACTTTGATAACCCATCAAATAGCGTCTTTCACTTGTCATATGTCGTGAACACCCACTATCAAAATACCATTTATTGTCAGAAGCTGCACGCATGGATTTAGCCACAAGTGCTTGTAGTTGATTCTTTTTAACCCAAATATGCTTTGGTAACATTTGTTGCTATTGAAAACTCTTCAAAGAATGTCTGGATTTTCTGTTTTCAGCATTCCAAAAATAGCATTTCTAATAACTTGAAGTAATTTGGCCTTTTATAACCTTTTACACCCCAAAAGTGACATGTAAGCATAAACTTTCGGCTTCTTTTTGAATTTTCTCCTTTAACAAATCTAACTTCACCATTTTGCTCATTATTCATCTAAGAACATTCACCTTTATAACCAACACCTTGAAAACCTCCTTTGATTTTTCCAATTTCCATCAATTTGTCTAACTTTTCGATACCGTCGTTCAACATTCTTGTTCCTTTTTTCTATATTGACCAATTTTAGCTTCATTTCATCAAGTTCATCTTTTGATGACAATAGCTTCATCTCCATATCTTGAATAACATCTTTCATTGTGAGATTCTCCCTCTTTAATTTCTCATTTAGCTTGCACATTTTCACCCATTTGCCATAGATTAATTCATAGGCCCTACAGATGTCTTTCTTTTTGAATTCTAAGTCGTTGTCATCACTATCACAATCTGAATTAGAGTTTAGAGTTGAAACATTTGTATTTTTATTGTCAGTTTCTTCACTTGTTGCTACTAAGTAAGCAACTAGACTTTTGTTATATAAGCAACCAATACAACATGATTACTTACAATTCCTTCTTTGCTGCTATACTCACTTTCAGATTTGTTTTCACTCCAAGTGCTTGTGTAAGAGTTCCCTTTTCTCCTTTTAAGAGTGTTAGCACATTCTGCTTGCACATGTCCGAAACTTTGACACACATTACATTGTATCTTTTTTGCTTTCTTTTCACCTTTTTGAGCTTTTGCTTGTTGTTTGAAGTTATTGTTGGATAAACTCCCACCCTTCTTTTTGAACTCAGGTTTATCTTTCTTCACCTTTTTTAGCTACTTGCTAAAATTTCTTATCACCAATACCAGATCTTCATTTTCATTGGAATCATCTCTTGAATCATTCATAGATTTAGCGACTTTAAAATCATCTCTTGAATCATTCATAGATTTAGCGACTTTAGCTTGCAACGCCAATCCTTTGTTCTTCTCACGCTTGTCTCTCATAGGTTCATCTTAAAGTTTATGAGAATTCTAATTACCTTATCCAAAGATAACTTATTAATATCATTCACTTCTTCAATAGCTGCAATCTTCAGTATAAATCTAGGAAACAATGATCTCAAGGTTTTCTTGACAAGTTTCAGATTTGAATACTTCTTCTCAAGTTGATGTACTTGATTGGCAATATCACGCAGCCGCTCATGAAAGTCTCCAATTGTTTCACTTTCCTCCATCTTAAGCTCTTCAAATCTAGTGGCCAACATTTGAAGTTTTAAAGCTATCATCGATTTTAATCCCTCATGTATTGTTTGTAATGTACCCCACGCTTCTTTTGCTGATTCACACACTAATATCATACTGAAACGTCCTTCATCTACAACACTAAAAATTGCATGCATCACTTGAAAGTTACCAAGTGCTCCCTCTTCTTCAGCCTTTGTCCATTCAGATGGATCTTTAAGTATCACTTTATTCTTTTCATTAGTGGTCATAGGATGAGTCCAGCCATTCAACACAGAAGTCCATACTTTAGTCCCTTGTGCTTGAATAAACACTTTCACTCTTGATTTCTAAGCTGGATAATTAAAACCATCTAGTAGTGTGGCCTTGTAATCTACGACCTTCTCTAGTAACAACAAGTGCAAAACTCTAATCTACACTAACTTGACACAGCAAGTTTTGATAAGGTGATCCTCGCTCTGATACTAATTGAAAAACTTGAAGGTTGTAATTCCGCAATATATATGTCCTATCATAGTTGTTTCAAGTTAAAACTAACAGTGGCTTAATAGAAAACAACTAGATTAGCAACTGTGAATTTTCCCAGAATTAAATCACAATCAAAAAACTTAATATGCAATAAATAAACAACTGGATTAGCAATTGTGAATTTTCTCAGAATTAAATCACAATAAAAAAACTTAATATACAACAAATAAATTAACACAAAAAAATTTGTTAACGCAGTTCGACACACATGGCCTACGTTTGCGGGACCTCACCCAGATTAATCAACTTTTACTCAAGTATAATAGTCTTAAGAGAGGCTTTACTGAGCTAACACCATTCACCCCTTAACGTTATCCACAAGTACTCACACTCTATGAAAGTATTTCATTCCCAATAGCATGACCACCTCATGGTAACATCAACAGATGATTTTGCAACAACGAATGATAATAAAGATGAAAATAATATCTCGCGAGATTAAATCAACAGTAACATAAACAAAGAAACACTTGAGTTAAAAGACACTCCCCTGTATGTGCAGCCTCGTTAAATTGAAATCATGAGAAGTTGTCCAACAAAAATTTGTTGGGAACCTTTCGAATTGATCACCAAAGAAACTCATGCACAACAGAATCAAAAATTAATGAAAATATGTCGCATTCTTTGCAAATATGTTATGATGAACTCATTTGATGGACTCATTTGAAAGGAATATTGAAACTTAAAAAATGATATACAAATAAAGGATGGTAGATCTTTAGGGGTAAATCGATGTTTAAAATAAAAATTTTCATAATTTTACCTAACCAAATGATAAAATTTTAAACACTATAAAATTGGTCTCTTTTTAAAATATATAGAATTGGTTATTATTAATATAAAACTAATTATTTCTAAAACTATCAAATAAATATAAAATTATCATAATGATCCAATATACCTAATAAATTTTCTTTCAAATGATAATTGTATATTAAATATAAATATTTTATATTACATGCAATAATTTTATGCTATATATTATATTATAATGGAATATCTATATTGTAATATCAATTTTGTAATACACAAAACACTATCAAACTTTGGTTGGAAATTCACCGTTTATTATAGAAAAAGACGCTAAAACATAAACGACAAGCAACGGATTTTGTTAATCATCTAGTTTGATTAACAATAGCCTAGTTGCTGATATAACTTTTTTTTTTGAAGAAATAAAGGAGAAATTCATTAATAAAGAATGGGAGAACAAAACATAGGGTTCAGAGGGGGCAACCCTTCTATACGAGAAAACTTAAATGTATAACTCTACTCAGAATAAAAAGCTAGAGAACCTTGAAAACTAAGTACAATAAATTAATCTTCAAGTTGTGCATGCCACTCTTATAAGTTCACAAATGCTTGCTATAGTGTCGGAAATAAGGGTTGGGATAGGTTTTTATTTAGAGTTGAAAAGCCTAACATTTCACTCCTTTCACTCCTTCCATATGGATTATACCGTCATGCACACTACAACTATATGGGTAAGCTTGGGGGCGTTTATTGGAGAGAAGAGCCAATGAATAGCATGAGGAAGTGTGATTTCTTGAGAGGGCCATGTGCAATATACTTTGATAGCTCCCCATATACGATTGGTCACTTCACATATGAAAAATAAATGATCTCTGGTTTCCTCCGCTATTGAACAAAAGGACAAGAAGTGTTAATGCTTAAAAATTTAAGACGAATAGCTGTGTTGAGTCAATTATGTATGGCAAGCCATAAAAGAAAGGAAGTTTTAGGAGGGATACTCTTATACCAAATGATTTGATGCCATTCCACTTTCGGTTTCTTCATCCAAAGGAGGTCTCTCACAATGTGGTTAGAAAGATGTTGAGTAGATCGATTGTGCCAAAAAAAAAAGGTATCTTGCTTAAGAGAATGGGCAGAATAATGGGGTTGCAAGTGGCAAAGAGTGTCAGGGAAGTTCCAGTTATTGTCAATGATGAAGGTATCAAGTTTAGTGTGGAGAGGGAAGATGGTAAAGTTGCTAACCAAGTTTGGAGAATTGATAAGAGCACGCTGACTCGACCAATTATCATACCACAATGATATCAGCTTCCCATTGCCAATAAAACAAGAAATATCATCTTTACAAATGCAACAGTTGATTAAGAAAGAAATAGTTCAAAGGATTAAGAAAGAAAGAGTTCAAAGGATTCCTTCTTACTTCCCATATGCTACGACCCTTGAGAAAGTAGGAGTGGAGCTATCTGATCCAAATCAAATTCTTGTCTTCAAGAATCCACTAAAGTCTTTTCAGAATGATTGTTTGATTTGTGAGTTTAACATAGGAAATGCTCAAGCCCCCTTCTGCTTTAGGATAGAAGATATCAAACCATTTAATCTTTGCACAGCCCTTTGCTCCATCGGAAGAGTTCCGCAAGAAATTCTTGAAATTCTCTCTATGGATTTGATGACACCTTTGGATAGAAATGTATGAGAGCTCCAGTAGATGTGCAGAGAGTTAAGCACTGATTTAATGAGTTGAATTTTCCCTACAAAAGATAAAAATCTGTTCACCCAGGAATGGATTTTGTGGTGAATTTATCTATTAGAGGTGAGCATTTGATGAAAGTGAGTCTTTTTGTGGAGATAGACAAACCCAGATATAGGATAGGTGGTGAGTTCTCCTTCATGCCTGTGAGAGAAGCAATATGTGAGGCCATAGTTAAGGCACCTTTAGAGAGAATAAAGTGAATTTTGTCAAGATTGAGCTGCAATCCAGAAACGGATTGAAACTTTTGGAGCGCCTTCATATAGCTGTTGATCGACTCCAAATTAGCTCTGCAAAAAAGGAAGCAGGTCATCGGCAAAGGACAAGTTAGTAAGCTTGATTTTCTTCCAATTTATGTGATACTTAAAGTGGGGGATGGACTTTACTTCCAATTTGATTATGGAGTTAAGTATTTCCATACACAAGATGAAGAGATGGGGAGAGAGGGGCCTCCCTGTCTTAGCCCTTTCTCAGCTTTGAAGTAAAGTGAGGGACTGCCATTTATCAAGATTGAGTAGCTAGAAGTTGTTACACATTCTTTAATCCAGTTGATGTAGATAAGTGGAAAGTCGTAGACTTCCAACACCATTTATCAAAAAAGGCCAGCCAATAATATCGAAGGCTTTATGAAAGTTGATTTTGATGGTGCAATTTGAGGTTGAGTTCAGTCTTGAATAACCTTTGAGAAGTTCTTACACTATTAGGATATTGTTGCCAATTTGTCGGTTGTTAATGAAAACTCCTTGATTGTCACTGATAAGTGGAGATATAGTTGTTTTCAATCTTATTGCAAAGGTCTTTGAGATAACTTTATAGAGAAAATTTGTACAGAGTATAGGCCTGAAGTCATTTAAGGAGTTAGGAGTTGAAATTTTCGATATTAAACACAGGAAAGTCTTGTTAATCTTCTTGAGTAGCACCCCTTTGGAAAAAAATTCTTCCACAACATTTTTAACAAACTTACCTATAATGTCCTGTGTTTTTTGATAAAAGAGACCATTTAGTCCGTTGGGCCCGGGGCTTTAGTACTCTTCATGTTGAAAATTGCATCCTCAACTATTTATCATCTGTTTTGGTTGTTGTATTGTGTGTAGGTATACGAAATTGAGCATAACCACGTGATAAAGGAATATGAGAAGAAGATAGCCATGAAAAGTACCTTGAATTGTGTAAGCTTTCAATTAGTCCACGTGCATAAGGTAATTCCTGGTCAGTATCTTTAAACTACTAGCATACTTTAACATGGTATGATAGATAAAAATATAATAAATTGAATAGATTCATTTTACATATTGCGGTTGGTATATGTCAACATCAAAGACTCTGGCAACAGAGTCTTTAGAAAAACTATTAAAGAACGAATCTTGAAAAATGTTATATGCAATCTTTTAAAAATTATTAAAGAAAGCCTTGCCTTGTTTTTTAATTTTTGTTCATCAAATATGGATTAGTATTAGAATAACATCTGTTAAAGCTTTGTATATTTCTATCTTATTGGAAAAAAAAAAAAAAAGTTGAGCTATAATTTGCATTGAATGAGGTTGCAATTCAGTCATAAACCTTCCCAATCGTAAACCCTTCTCTTTTCCCCCTTCTAATCAATCACCAATCAGTTTGAACTTCTGATAATGGAGATTCAATTTAAACATGAACACTTCTTGACTTTTTGTGAAGAAAACAGAGAGAATTTCTCCCATATTTTGCTCAAGTTTTCCAAAAGGGATGAAAGAAATAGAAGAGTACTAGAGTTAGATGATGATGATGATGAAGGCTATTCCAAGTGCCGTGTCTGCTTCAAAATCGTGGATGATGGTCCTGTCAATTTCTGTGAGGTGTGTGGCGATATCTGGGGGTTCAGCAAACTGATGAAGTCTCTGATTCTGAATCACCATCTTTTAATTATAAGAAGCATACTTGTGATGGTTGCAGGGATATCATATCAATTCCTAATAATTATGAATGCGCAGAGTGTGGGTTGAAGCTGGATTCCAAATGCGCTGTTTCACCTGATCACGCTGGCCGCCGGCAGATCACAACATCGCTGTCTCCTGATACAAAAACTCAGATTTACCATGACAGTCATGATCATAAGCTCTTCATATTCAACTCCAGAAAGGATTTGCTTTTGGTTTTATATTGTAAAGGAAACTAGTGGACCTAACATATGGTTGCTTTGGCTGTTGTTTCTACCATCATAAAAGATGCGCAGAAATTAGCCACCAAGAATGTTTACATCACCCTTGCCACTCGCATCACCCAGTTTCTACTAAATATGGTTGTGGGAAATTCATCTGTGCTCAGTGCAGAGATTTTTGCAGTGGCATTTTTTGATTTCAAACTTGATTTTCTCAGGTATATCACGATTTAAAGATGGAGACTGAGGTGAAGACCAAATTAGGTATTTTAACCTCGATCTATATCTGCTGAGTTTCGGCACTAATCTAGAATGTCAAGGATGCAGATTGCCCCTTTCAGGTCCAAGATCTGATTGCTTTAAACAGTGTATTTGCATAAATCTTGTACAGAACTGCCACGAATAATACTAACACCCTTATCACCCTTTTCACAATCTTTACGTAGAACGGTTTCCGGCAAGCTGTACGTTGGCGTTCATCAAAAGTCTGGTTCGGGACGAATAGATTATGAAAAGGGGTGATAAGGGTGTGTATTATTCATGCCAGTTCTGCTTACGTAAATACACCGAACATTCAGTGCGACATAACGCCGTCCTGAAAGTCGCAACATGCATCATTCACATATTTGATTAGAACCATTGAAGAAACTTAGCGGATGTAAATCGTGGCCAAAATACTTAATCTGGGTCTTCAGCACATCACCAATCTAGAAGGTTTTCCCGTTAACTTTCCAGGAGAAGAGTTAAGACATATCTATGGCTGAAATGGTTGATTTTCAGAGCTAAGGAAAGAGAAACCTGTTAACTATTTGAGTGTCAGATCAGAGCAGCCTGTGACTCTTTTTAAGTTTATTTAAAGTTCCACGATGCAAAGTTAGATTATCCTGTCTGCCAAAAATATGCAAATCACGTGATCACTTTGTCAGAAGAACTATTTAAGCCATAAGGTCACATGTCACGCGGAAACCGCCGGCCATAATATAAGGCATACTTTACGCGGAAGCCACCGGCCATAATTTAATGCATACTTGACTTTACACGGAAGCCACCGGCCATAATGGTTAATCTAGGAAGATAAACCTGTTAATTAGTTAAAATATTTTCAGATAAAATTACTATGAAAACAATAACACGCAAACCATATCTTTCAAAATTTCAAGATGAGTTGCAGGCCACTCAAACTTAAAACCTTTAAATTAGTAAATACATTGAGACACATGCTACAAGTCAAACTAAGTGTTTTGGATACGGGTACGTAATTACCGATCGAACTAAAACTGGTACGATATTAGAGATTGGTTATACTGAATTTAAATACCGGTCAATAATTGTTGGTATTGCTGGTATTTAAAATACCGACCAAATACTAGCCAATATCAAAAATTTTAAAAAAGTAAAGGAAATTTTTTGCAAAATTTTTTAAAAAATTTAAACTCGTGTTCCCTCACTCCCTCGTCTTCTTCTCCTCTCTTTTTTTAAATTTTTTTTAGTTATTTTATTTACTTCAACTTTTATAATTATTGTGAATTTTTAATTTTGTTTTTAAAATAAAAATAAATATTTTTATTACTAATAACAATTATAAATTAAATAAAACTTAAAATAAATTATTTTTACTTAAATTTATATTAATATTTTATATAATATTTATTAATATTGTATTAATAAAAATATTTTATTTTTAAAAATAAATGATTTAAAAATTATTATTTATAAACT
>JAOQMQ010000195.1:29786085-29800801 GCA_027563845.1 Erythroxylum subrotundum | reverse complement strand
GAAAAGTTGTAACAGATGTCTGAGAGCATATATGGAGCAAAAGTTTGCATTTTTCATGTAAGAGTGTATTGCAAAAAACCAGAATACATCAATACAAAAATTCATATCAAGTTTCAAGTTTATTCATATTATGCTTGTTTTATTTTTCAAACATCAGAAGTTGAGTTGTAGTAGTAGTGATTGAAAATTCTATTTTGTTGTTAAAAAACCTGAAGTAGGTTGAGTGTTAGACTTGAGTCCGAAAATTTCAAGCAATACACAAGTTTTCTGTTTTTCAATTTCAACCTTCACTTCATTAGGTTTTAAGTTCAGTCCATTTTTCATATGTTATCCGAGTCGTATTTAGCTTTATAGAAGTTAAGCATTTTAAGGTAGAATAGCTGAAGCAAAACATAGAATTCAAAAGATTGCAAATCTGCAGTAGTTTCATTTAATTCTCATTGAGAGTTGAATCTTCACAAATACACCAAATTCTTACAAACACATTAACTCAGCTATTGAGTTTTATTTATATTTTTATAGGAGCATTTCAGATAGCAAAATCAAACTATTAGCATTCACATTCCCTTGGAAGCTGACGTGAACAGTAGAGCAAGTGTTTGAAGAAAATTCTGAAACAGAACATCTGATTTCCAGGCAGTAAGGAGAAGGTGCTTTCTTCGATCATCAAGGAGGCCCCTTCAAGGTGCTTTCCAGCTGTGCTCCATCCGGATAATATGGCAAAAGCTGGAAAGTCACTAATGGTCCATATCAAAGCCGCTCTTAACACAAAATTTTGTTTTAGGGAGGCATCATATGTTTCAACACCATATTCCCAAAGCTGTTGCAATTCAGATATCAATGGTTGTAAAAAAACATCTAATTTTTGCTTCGGGTTTGTTGGTCCTGGCACAATCACTGTCAAGAACATATATGCCTCTTTCATACACATCCAAGGAGGCAAATTATAAGGAGTTATTATAATTGGCCATGAAGAATATTGCTGACCGGATTGACCAAAAGGTTAAAATCCATCAGTCGACAATCCCAACCTCACATCACTCAAAATAATTGGGCACAAACCATTTTCTCAGCAAATGCAAATTAACTTCGTCAATACTAAGGAAGCATTTGTGTTCGCACTTTCTACATGGACATCTGATCTTTGACGCATCCATATATGCAGGTTGTGAAGAAGCATAATGAATAAACGCATCAACTCCCTCAATAAATTTAGGATTAATGAAACCATCATGGGTTAAACGTCTATACATCCAAGATCTATCGCGAAAACTCATATCTGGAGGATTGTTATTTCAAAAAAGCGATTCCAAAGTAAGCCTGCTATATTTGCCACATATAACAAAACATGTCAGATAAGACTTGTGATTAAACATCAAGTGTTCTCATTCTGAATCCTAGCGAGGCTCCCACTATATTTAAACTGAATATCCAACATTTATGTTTCTAACCATATATGTCATAAGATAATGATTGATCACTATTTGATATTTAATTGATATTAAATATCAAACAATGTAAGGATAAGTATTCATTCAAATATGAATATTATACCAATGGTTATATTTTAATCAATTCGTTGCACATATACAATTTCATAAAAACAAGAACTCAACAAATGTGCACATAACAAGTAAAGAAATAAACGAAGAGCAAGTAACTGTAGAAAAAACATAAGTACTGACCTCAATCGAAACACAGAGAGATGTTTGTGCAATACGTCAAAGTCGAAGATGATGATAGAGCTATAATGAAAACCAACAACAAAATCATTTATAGCTTAATTTCAAAGCGTGATATATGAAAACAGTTGCCATGAAATATTATACTCAATACAAGTATGATTATACTCAAATTTCTCAACCATAAGGTCTTATCCTCAATAATTTCGATTATTAGAAGACTCCTCCAAAATAAGATCATAAGTTAAAACTAAGGAGCACTTGTTTTAAATTCAAATTCATAATCTACGAGAATCCTACTTAAATTTTGGCAGCATTTTCCCTATAAAATGGACATCCCCCTTATAAAATAAGGGTCCCCTTGCAATAAAAACACATTTCTATATCAACCAGTAACCACAACGCAAATTGAGTCTCCATACTACATGTACATTACTTGTTTGATCCCTCATTCCATGTTATGTAGTTATAAATGGATATGATATAAAAAAGATGCTAAGTCATGAAATGACATTATATGAAGTTATATTAAGAGGTTTACCAACCATGATATTGATTTCTGAATCTTCTTAGTGAAGGTTTGCATATAAGTGACAACACATTGACTTTCATAAAATTTGACTTTTACATGTTCATGCATATCATATAGGTTTTAATAAAAATGCATTTAACATGAGTCATTTAACTATTTACAGTATTTCTTCTTGAATTCAGTTGTTACGTTGGTTTCTTTTAGATTTTTATTACTTTTTATTATTTACCCTTTTTTGTTTAGGTAATGAAGGTTTAATGGACACATTGAGGAATATCTTACCCAAAGCTAAGCATAGAAAACTTATTTCACATGTCTATGTTAATTACTCCAAATTACATCAATCCCACATATATAGGGGTTTATTTTATAGTGAGCTACGTGACAAAAGACAAAGTCCATAAGATAATGAAGCAATTCAAAATTTTATCAAAAAAGGCATATGTTGATCTCAAATTAAAGGAATATAAGACTTTTGTAAAGGCAATTGTAAGCTGAAGAACAAAGTGTAAAATTGTTACATATTAAAGACCTCTAATGGATACTTTTATGAAGCAAGTCATGAAAAAAGCTTGATCAATGTATTGGACAGTATTTTAATCTTAACAATTTTGATTGAAGAAATATATAACATCTTCCTAAGGGTGAGGAAGAAGATGGTGGTCACATAATAGGCTAAAAGATATTGGAGCACAAAACTAATGTGAATTTGAAAACTAAAGTCGCTCATTTCATAAAGAGTGACTATAATGAATTATAGTGAAGTTACTGGTGTTCTTTGTTTAAGTAAGGCTCAAAAATTGAATATAAAGGCAAATAGAAAAAGGAGTCTTTAGACCATAATCCTCAATATTGACAAATATTGGAGTCTGAACCAACAACCATATGGTTATCAAAAAGACCATAAGACAAAATTTTCAAATTTCATATTATTTTATAAAATTTACAATGTGATCAATTACTTAAACTAAATGCTACTAAATTAAACTAATTAACTAGCTTCAGAAATTAATTAGTTTCAGTAACCCATTAGATTGATTTGTTCATTTGTAAGATTAAACATTTAACTATAAAACAATTTAAAAAAACCCAAAAATTTCAACCCAACGCACATCATCTATCAGCCAAAGGAGGGGCGGAGAGCAGTGGCTTACCTATCGGAGAGGATGACGCCGGCGACACACCAGATGCCGGTAACGGGAGACGACAGCCGGCAGAGAGAGGAGGGAGAAGAGCAGCTTGAGGGAGACGCGCGCGGTGGATGGGCGGAGACCAGTGGCATACCTGTTGGAGAGGACGACGCCGGCGACACACGACGTCGACGGCCACAGTACTCCAGACGCTGGTAATGGGAGGTGACAGCCGGCAGAGAGAGGAGGGAGAAGGGCAGCTGGAAAAACGACGCGCGTGGTGGGTGGGAGAGGAAGAAGGGTTGGGGGTGTTTTAATTAAAACCGAAACGATGTCGTTTTATCATAAACCAAAACGACGTCGTTTTGGTTATAATTTTAACGTTAACTTATAACCAAAACGACGTCGTCTTGGTTTATTACAAAACGACGTCGTTTTGGGTTTTACTTAAACGTCCCCTCAACCCATATGACGTTGTTTCCTTCATAATCAAACGACATCATATGGTCCAGCCTGTCAACCTTCGGCAAAACGACGTCGTATCATTTAAAACCTATACGACGTTGTTTTCTTTGCTTCAATCGTATTTACTAACGACGTCGTTTTAGTGCAGGGTGAACCCAACGATTGTACCGACATATTTACCGACGATGATATCATATTAAAACTTTTAATATGAATAGAGTGTATAACCTATTAACAAAATAAGCACTTAGGTCCAACTATTACTAATATGAATAGATTTGTATAATTCTTTATGAAAAGAAATTTTTGCTTGTTTTTAACAATATTTAGAACAAGAATTCTACTAAATGGAAGGAACTGAAATAATGTCTCACGTGTAGTTTATCAAGAATTACAATTTTGATAACTACATGAAAAAGAACTAATTGCATTGCTCATGGGGTACAGTGATGAGGATATAGACAGAGTAAGAATTTTGACTTGTAAGCAATATTGGTCAATAATTTGTCTAATTACTCTTATAAAAGGTGAACATCAAAAGTTGGAGTTGGTAAGAAAATTGCACGTAGATGCAAAGGTTTGCCTCTTATTTCCACCATCATAGGAGGACCCCTAAGCTTTAAGAAAGAATGGTCGAGTGTCTTAAAAGTGAGGGATTGGATAGTAAAGATATGTTGGATCTTTTGAAATTTATTTAATATGATTTGTCAATGCCATTAAAGAAACATTTTCTTACCATGCTATTTTTATGAAATATTCCTAGATACAAAGAAGAAGATTGATTAGTATGTGGATGGCTCAAGGTTATTTAAAGGGAAAAGAAGAAAAAGAAGAAGATTCGAGATGGTTAGTGAGACCTATTGTGAGAATTTGATTGCATGTTCTTTCTTCCGATTTTCACCAAAGGATGATAACAAGATTCGAGATGGTTAGTGAGACCTATTGTGAGAATTTGATTGCATGTTCTTTCTTCCAATTTTCACCAAAGGATGATAACATTTCTATGTTACTTGATATGGTGCATGTTCTAGTCCAAATATTTACATAAGATGAGTACTTGATGATAGAGGTCTTAAATGATATAGAGTTTAATAGAAACTATTTACATACAAATACTCTTCACTTAACTTTTGCAATAGAAAAATATATTCCATTGCCTTTGTTTATATTTGGTCTCAACAAATTATATCATCCTAACTCCTTTAAGTATGGATCGTTACTTATTGGTGTTGTAGATGGTATATTTGATCATTTAACTTGTTTAATGACTTTATATCTCAATAGTTGTGATATTAAAGAATTTTCATCCTTAATAAATATAATAATTCATCTCAGATAGCTTGACTTGTCTAGTAATCAAAATCTAGAGACGTTGCCTAAGACATTGTGTGAATTACAATTTAAAAACGTTTAAGTATTCTTAAATTTGAGAAGTTGAATAATGTTAGAGACCATAACAACATAACTAAAGAAAAAGAAAATTATTACCGATTTGATGTTGCATTTTAATGGAGATCATGTGCATTTTGATGAGAAGGGTTACTTGAAGCGTTAGAGTATATTCGGAGTTCTATTTGTTTGAAAAATTGTCTAACGTTGGAGTCACCTTTGGGGTTAATATAATCTTGGAGTCTTTTTTTGAAAATTGTTGTTGATCAGGATCTAACTTATATTTTAATGTAAAAGCATTAAAGCTACCTTTAGAGTCAATATAATATTGCAGCTTTTTTTAAAAATGTCAAATGTTAAAGTTGACTAGGTAATATAAGTCAAATAGCTCTACCTCCGTGTGAACATTATCTAGCTAGTAAGGTGGTCAGAAAAACTTTTAAAAAGGGAACATAAGCTTTATACCCATTGTAATTAGTTCATTCTAACATCTGTGATCCAATAAATGTAAAGGCAAGACAAAGGTCTATGTATTTTATCACTTTCATAGATGACTCGGTATGGTCACATCTATTTGATTTCTCACATATCAGAAGCACAAAGTTGTTTCATTAAATACATGAATATAGTTAATAATCAATTAGATAGGGAGATAAAAGGATTCCAAAATGATCGAGGACAAGAGTACTTGTATGATAAGTTCAAAATTCTATATGATGAAAAAGGAATAGACAAATAGTTGAGTATTTAAAAAACACCACAACAAAACGGTGTAGTAGAAAGATATAATATAATGCCACTAGAAATGATTAGGATTATAATGGCACAAGCACGCCAATCACCTATTGTGGCGATGCATTGCTAACAGTCACTTATATACTTAATTGAGTACCTACCAAATCAGTTACAATTACTACGTATAAGTTATGGATAGGAAGAAACCTGACATGACAGCTCTTAGAACCTGGGGATGTGCTTATTATATTCATGATCTTTCTCATAAATATGGAAAGCTAAGTCAAAGATCTTTATTAGATACTCTAAACACTCAAAGGGTATATGTTCATAGGTGAACAAGATAGTGAAGGTGTAACTGAATTTAAATCACGAGATGTAACATTCTTAGAGAATGATTTTCCAAAGTGGGGTGAAATAAGAAAAGACCTATTTCTATATGAGACACTTGATCATCATAATTCTATTATAAGAAATCAAAATGGGGAACTTCAACCCAGTGGGAGTGATTTGGATGTGGGAGGATGGACTCAAAATCAATTCATATTGTAACCTACTAAAAGTTTACCTATAATATTTGACTCAAGTGGGAGTAATTAGAAAATTCATGAATATGTTTATGATGAACCTCATTTATGATACTAATTAAGGATTTATTCCCCAATGTTATTTTGAAATAGAAGGAGAAATTCATATGATTATCCCACAAAAAGATGATGAGCTAAGCAATGTACTTGAGGCTCTTAATGGTTCTGCTAAAGAAAAATAGATGAAAGCAATGAAAAAAAAAATTACTTCTTTAAGCTCAAATCAAGTATGGATTTGGTGCATATCCCTAATGGACATGAAGCTATTGGGAACAAATGGGCTCTCAAAATAAAATAAAATGTTGATTTTAGTATCAAGATATACAAAGTATGCCTCGTGGTGAAAGGATATATACAACTAGAGGGAATTGAGTATGATGAAACTTTTTCATATATTATGAGGTTTGCTTCTATTAATCGAATCTTAGCTATAATATCCAATTTGGATCTTGAATTACATCAAATAGATGTAAATACTACTTTCTTAAATGAAAAATTAGAAGAAGAAATATATATGAAACAACTTGTAGGTTTCATAAAGATATGCAAGAACATAAAGTATGTCGGTTATTAAATTTGATATATAGTTTGAAGTAATCTTTAAGGGAGTGGTATATATGTTTTCATAATGTAATAATATCATACGTTTTCATATGCTCGATGAAGAGCATTGTGTATATATTAAGAGATCAAAAGATAAATTTATAATTTTATCTTTATATATGGATGGCATTTTGATTACTTGTAATGACTGTGAGTTTATCAAGCAAATCAAAGAGGTTGTCATCTAAATTTAAGAAGAAAGACATGGGTAAAGCTGCATAAATTGCTGAAGTTAAGATTTCAAAAGATCAGTCAAAAAGATTATTGTCACTTTCTCAAGCAACCAATATCCAAAAGATTTTAGATCGATTTCGTATGCAAAACTACAAACCAATAGATAATTCTATTGTGAAGGTGAAGGTGCCCATCTACGCCACAAGAAAGGGAACAAGTGAAGAAAACTACCTATTTCTATGTAGTTGGAAGTCTCATATATGTAATAATATGTACAAGACTAGGTATTTCTTATATTGTTTGAATGGTGAGCAGATATTACTCAAATTCGAGACAAGCACATTGGAAAGCAGTAAAGAGAATATTGAGGTATCTAAAAGATATAGTGGAGTATGCATTATACTATCAAGGTAATCTATTACGAATGCGGATTGGGGAGAAGATTTAGACAAAAGAAATTTTACTTCGTATTTTTTTCTTGCTCAATAATAGAGCAATATCATGAAAAAGTAAAAAAAAAATCTTACATTGCATTGTCTACAATAAAAGTTGAATTCGTTGCCTTTTTAGGAGTAGCACAAGAAGTTATATGGCTTTAACAATTCTTGGTTCATTTAGGAGTAACTAAAAGAAAATTTGAACCAGTGACAATTAATTATGATAGTCAAGTAGTAATAACGTATATAAAAGATCACAAATTTCATTGTAAAACCAATGATATAGATGCCAAATACAATTGCGCGAAAATTATAGTTGCAAGGGAAGAAGTAAACATGAAGTATATATCTACACAAAATATGGTGACATACCCATTGACAACGCCAATTTTCAGAGATGTGTATATTGGGCATATGAAGTCACTAAGGTTATGTAGATGTTGAAACGTAATAAGAAACATTTCTCTTCGTATTTTCATTTTTTGTAATGTTATATTTAAATGAGAGTATTTGATGGAGATTATACATTGTACAATATTTGATTCATAAATACATTCGTCTATTGTATGAATATATATATATATATATAGAGAGAGAGAGAGAGAGAGAGAGAGAGAGATGAATTAAGAGCATATAAGGCAGACCAGAGATTGGCTTTCTCATACAGGCAATCACTCATGGTGATTTGTGATCACTAGAAATGAGGGAGGTTTAAAGTTTGTCATCTAGGTGATAACTGAGTGTGAGAAACTTAAACCATAAATTCTACAATAAATTATAAGGAAATCGTAAATTCTACAATAAATTATAAGGAAGTTGGTAAAAAGTTATTACATAATTATATCTATCTTAAGTTGCCAAATGTTAATTCTTAAAAGTTATATTTTGGAGTAGATAAGTGATTGCAAGTTAAATATCCAGTATGTTTGAACTGACCTCTGTAAAGTATTTTGTGCATAAAAGATATCCACATAAAGATAATATAAGTTAATGTTGTTAACATATAACTCAATCATGTGTGCAAATATAACTATAAAAAGGATTAATGTAAATTATAAGATCTCAGCTTACTTTATATGAGACCTTTAAAGTTAAGGCATCTCATTAAATACTTGTAAGACTCTTGTCTAATTTTTTAGAATTAAATTTAAGATTTACTACTTTAGAATATTACTAGCAAATCGTGTACTTATAAAACAATTTTAGAAAAGAAAATTAAATGTGATTTAATAGAATGCAGAACAAAAGAAAGTCATTGTATTTAAGGACTCACATAAAATGTATTTGAAGGTGGCCATTATCTCTTAGAAAGATAACTAAATACAATCGCGATATGATGAAACAAATGAGATAAAAATGATATTAACGTGAGATATGACTTAAGGTATAAAAATATCTACTCAAGAACACATTGGTCCTATAATCAATTCGTTAATTAAGATGTCATATCCTAATAGATATACGACAATGAGCTTTTGCTGTAAATTGATTGTACGGATTATTTTATTGATATTTTTTAACGAAATTTTAAGAAAAAAGTTTTTATAAATAACTAATCTCAAGAATTGAAAATTTTTAATAAATGAAACCGGTAGTAATTATTGGTACCATTTACCCGTTTCAATAATAGAAATCTACTTTTTTCTCATGTCTACTTCGTGAAGATTTTAAATGTGAAAAACATTCTTAATTGCTTGTCATTGTTTCAGTAGACCAACAAAGCTGTCGTGTTACACACATCTAATATGAAAAGCTAAAACTTTCTTCTCATCACAGGTTCTTATGGATTAGATCTCCTGTTCTGATCGTAATGTTTCTATCATATTTTATTAAATTTTATTCACACATTTACATGAATCTCACGTAAATATATAAATAAGATTTAATAGAATAAGGTTGAAACATATGTAAAAAAAAATGGAGCATCATGCAATCATTAGAAATTTAATTGGCATCCAAAATTTGAGAAGTTAACACACAATTATACTCCTAATTAGTAAAGGTGTTATTTCCAAAAATATAATTCTCTTATAAATTCTTTCAAATTAATACGTGCAAAGAAATTAAATATTTCAAGTAAACAAGTTATGATATTTGTTGAATTCAACGTTAACAATTTTTTAATTAAACTTAAAAATAAGAACAATTTTTTTTAATTATATTTTAAAATTAAATTTCAAATTCTTTGATACATAAAGATAATCTCTTTTAATCATGCTTCAATATTTTTAATTTTAGTCAATATTTAGTGAACTTTTTAAACTTTAAATTCTTATTTTATCGATGCAAATAATTTCATGAACTTGATTTTAATATACCAGCTAGTGTGTTTATTCAAATTAATAATACCAAAAGTTGGGTGGTTCAGTTCTATGAATAGATGCCAGCTTAGAGGTAAACATATCTATCCAAATTTATTAATTTTAAATTTGATAAACTTAATGTAATATTCTTCCTTTTAACTCCTCGTTGATTCCAATTAGGCAACTTAATAGTCATTAACGTGGGGAAATAACATTAGTGAGTATTTTAGTCATGCTTTAAATGATACTCAACCTCCTAAATCTTTTTCTTATTGTCAATGCTTCTTTCCCAATCATAGACCCAATGACATATATTATATTGCTTAGACCCGTGAAGTTGCAACATCGCTTGGAATAATAAAATTGGCGTACCCAACCTAACAAGACCAAAACTACAATTTGACTTTATGAAACAACCATTCACTTACGTCACCAATACTAACCTATAGATTGAATTCTTGGATTTCACGCATTTATTACTACATGTAATTGGTTAATTGGAACATCTTTGTAACGTAAGGTTGCGTACTATTATACACATCATGCATTTTTAGTGAAAATTTTATTAAATGTTTTTTTTAATAATGTAATTGGTTAATTTTTATCCAAAAAAAACAAAAAGGCCCAATCTAATTTATAGATTTTTATTAAAATTTTACTTAAATATCTCCCGTGTTATCTTTTATCTAATAAAATTTTAACTTATTTCATACGTCAGGCACTCTTTTCATACAACTTCTCCTCCTATGATAAAAGACATTGCGAGATGGAACTGTAAAATTCATCTACACCAAACCTAATGAAAATCAGCCTAAACCCTCAATTATATATGGTCCTATATTGATGCTTCGATCAATATTTTCATATATAGAAAGCAAAGTTAAAAAAGATATACATTTTTTATTAAAATTTGAATCTGATTTTATGAAATTTAATACTTAAGATTATGGTGAACTTTTTATTGAAAAATAAATTAAATATATCCTCCTTTCTTTTTATTTCTTATCAAGCTACTACTTTCGTCTTTATCTTTAAAGTTTAACATGGGAATACGTGGCGACAACCCATTTGCTAAAACTCCCTATAACTATCAAACTAAAAGAATCCTAATTATGGTCAAAAAGAGCTGGAGAGACCCACACAACTCTCCAATTTTAGGCTTATAAAGACAATAATCAAGATATTAACTCCCTACTTCAACGCAGCATTGGTCTACAGAGTTTCGTTAGCGCCTAAATTTTCAATCTTTTGGTGCTCTAGCCCTCAAGAAAGATCACGAGCCGGAGAAACCCTTGTCAAACGCATTACTTGACATGGGTCTGTCAAGATCCGTCGCCGTCGTGCTGGCCTTGATGGCCTTGTTCTCCGTCTCGTCCGCGTTGGACATGTCCATTATTGACTATGACATCTCGCACGGGCAGTTTCCGGACAGGAGCGAGGCTCAGGTCCGGAGAATGTACGAGATGTGGCTGGTCAAACATCGGAAGAACAGCAACGATTTGGGAGAAAAGGAGAAGAGGTTTGAGATTTTTAAGGATAATCTTAGATTCATCGACGAGCATAACTCTGTCGAGCGGAGTTACAGGGTCGGTCTTAACCGTTTTGCCGATCTGACCAACGAGGAGTATCGCGCTAGGTACTTGGGTACGAGGATGGAGATGAGAAACAGAACGTTGGGGTCCAGAGGACCGAGTATGAGGTACCTGCACGCGGTCGGCGATGAGCTGCCGGCAGAAGTCGATTGGAGAGCCAAAGGGGCTGTTGTCCCTGTCAAAGACCAAGGGCAGTGTGGTAAGTCTTTTGTTGTCTGGATTCTCCGAGTGTTTAGGTATGGGTGGGACCAAAGAACATGTTTTTAACAAGGGAGTGTCATCCTTTTTTATTTGGGCAATTATAGATCGATAACTACTCTTTTTTATTTGGGAAATTTGTGTAAAAATTCTTGATTCTTAATAACCTGTATGATAGATGTGTTATGTTACAAGCAAGTGTGGATCTTACATGAGAGTAAAGACATTGCTGAATTTGAGTTATGACCTTTGATGTTCAACTGATTTTACTTGCTGGCTTATACTAGTTATTGGCTTATACTAATTTTTGCTTGTGATGCTTAACACCGATTCTACTTATTAGCTTTGTGTAATGATTAATTCTTTAAGGAAAGTTTCAATCTTCTTTAACGAAATTGTTTAATACCTACTGTACTTAATTGTTTAAATCAAGTTTCAATTGGTTGCGTTTGATGCTCAGTCAAGTTCAGTTGATTGGTTTACGGTGTAAGCCCTCATATTCCATTTCTGCACTAGTTGTGATTGTATTTCATAAATCGTGTTCTTTCTTTTTTTCCTCTTGTTTGTTTCTGTATTTGTGCTGTTCTTATTTGTTTGTTCGTTATCAAGGGAGTTGCTGGGCGTTCTCAACTGTTGGTGCAGTGGAAGGGATAAACCAAATAGTGACTGGCGACTTAATCTCCCTGTCTGAGCAAGAGCTTGTGGATTGCGATAAATCCTACAATCAGGGATGCAATGGAGGACTCATGGACTATGGCTTTCAGTTTATAATCAACAATGGTGGTATTGACACAGAAAAAGACTATCCATACAAGGCTACTGATAACTTGTGTGATCCGAACAGAGTATCTTTCAAACCTTTAACACCATATCAGAAGATTAAAGCTGAGAATCATGATATTCTCTATCAGAATTTTCATGTTTAAATTGATCATTACTTTTTCTACAGAAAAATGCTCGAGTTGTTACCATTGATGGATATGAAGATGTTCCTGAAAATGATGAGAAATCGTTGCAAAAGGCTGTGGCACATCAACCAGTTAGTGTAGCCATTGAAGCTGGTGGCAGAGCTTTTCAACTTTACCAATCGGTAATTTATTCAAATTTGTTAAATAATTCAGACTTATCTAGTTTTGTACCTCTATATATGTTTAACAACAATCACATTTAGAGGTGTTTGAACTATAATATTTAATCTATTACTGACGTAATATATGGGAATAATATATATGAAATGCCAATTGTATATTATACTCCTAAGTATTTTGGAACAGTCTGTTCTATCTTCTAATAAAAAATGTCACATTAAAATACTAATTTAGATACATCATCTATCATAATAACTTAACTTTTGATGGAAGTCTTAAAAACTAAAATTGATGAGAATGCACATGTTGTTTTAGTTTATCAAATCCAAAACTAGAGAAAGGAATTGAACTCTTAAATGAAATTTGAGGTGCATATGATATTTTAATATCCTGTCAACAGAACTGTTAGAATACATTTTGATCTTCCTTTTGTCAATCTAGGGTGTTTTCACCGGTATCTGTGGAACGGAGTTAGACCATGGTGTGGTTGCTGTGGGATATGGCACTGAAAATGGCAAAGATTATTGGATTGTGAGGAACTCATGGGGTCCTGATTGGGGAGAGAATGGATACATCAAAATGGAACGTAATGTGGCCAATACTAAAACTGGCAAATGTGGTATTGCAATGGAAGCTTCATATCCAATTAAGAACGGTGCAAACCCCCCTAATCCTGGACCAACCCCTCCATCTCCGGTGAACCCACCACCACCACCAAAACCATCCACCGAATGTGACGACTATTACTCCTGTCAGGCTGGAAGCACATGCTGCTGCATATATGAGTATGGAGAGTTCTGCTTCGGGTGGGGATGCTGCCCTCTTGAATCTGCAACCTGCTGTGATGATCATTCCAGTTGCTGCCCACATGAGTATCCTGTCTGTGATGTTGATGCTGGAACCTGTAAAATGGTAAAAAGAAACATGTCTTTGCCTCTACTATAAATACAATTCACTTCTCTTGACATTTTGCTAACTGATTCTCTCTTTGTTAAACAGAGCAAGGACAGTCCATTGAGTGTAGCAGCATTAAGGCGTAGTCCTGCTCAAACAACTCGGTCCCACTAAGCATGAAATGGCCTAGTAAGTTCTCAGGTTGCGATTGTTATTCTTAAGCAGGAAGCTTTGGAGGAATGCTTCAACTTTAATATGCTTTTATGATGTTTGTAAATACATTCTAATGTTTACTAAGCAAAGACAGGTCAAAACAACCTTTCCTAGAACTTCACCAATCTACTGATTCTGGTGACCGCAAGATATGTATGTGCTCATGCATTCCCTTGTTCAGCGGCCCAAATCTCGGACCAATCGGCCTCTTTGTAGCTATTGACTTTTTCTTAAGCTATTTAGCTTTGGAAAGCTTGATAGTGTAAAAACCCAAAAGTATTTATATGATTAAAATAAAAATATTTTTAAATTATCTCATATTGTTTATATGATTATTTTGGTTCGATTGTATCTTTTGAAACCTACAATTAAAGCCACATTTCTATTTTTAGTTTTAGTTTTTTCTAATTTTTATAACTTCTAAAATAAAATTTGTTTTCTATTTTTGCACACCATACGTTTCACCTACTGAAATTCCAATACTCAGCAAAGAGTACAGCAAACAGTTTGTGTTCTGCGTACAAGCAGAAAGATAAGCCCTTTACAGGAAAGATTAGATGACAGTCTAAGTGAACATGGCTATTAATAACAAACCCCAGTCCAGAAGGGAATCATAAATTATACTTATCATCTTTAATAAACATATAACTAACAGCAGTAATATCAGAATTAGAAGATAAGTCAACACCAATTA
>JAOQMQ010000195.1:29770521-29785985 GCA_027563845.1 Erythroxylum subrotundum | reverse complement strand
AATAAATTTAATTTAATAATAATTAATAATATAATTTAAATTTAAAATATCTTCAATAAATATATATTTAAACAAAATTTTCTTTAATAAATAAAAATAAATATTAGTTTATAAACTAAAATTTAGTTATTAAATTACTTATTTTAACAAAATATAATATTTTATTGAATATTATATCAGAGATTAAATTAATTTAATTAATTAATCAATTTAAAAAATAATTTACCTTTTTAACAACTAAATAATTTTTATTTTTAGTTGCTTAGTTTTATTTCTATAATTCTATTTTTAATCATACTTTTAAGTTAATGTTTCTATTTTTTATTTCTATAATCCTATTTTTAATTATACTTTTTAGTTAATATTTTTAATTTTTAAAACGCCGGGGTTGTAATTGATATAGCGTTCCTGATAAAAAATGACAAATTCCTTCAAAAAAAATGAAATCATTCAAGCTATTTTTTCTAACGAAGTCTCGCTTCGAAGGTTCGACTAGTCATTTACTTAAAAAGGATCCTTCCTAGTGTGCCTCTCTTTGAATTTTTCCGTCATGCAATATTTTTAAATATAAAGAACTAAATTCATTTCGAACCCAAAAAATAAAAATATTAACTGAAAAGTATAATTAAAAATAGAATTATAGAAATAAAACTAAGCGATTGTAAAATAATGTAAATAAAAATATTTTAAAAAAAAACTAAAACTGGAAAATAGAAATAATGGGGGCTGATTGTTTACTATTGTGGCTGTGTCATTGTTATTACCGTATATCCAATTGAAGGCAATTTATGAAGCAGCATGGTCGCTGACGGCCTTTTTCTGCTCTGACGCACTGCCATTTCTCTATCAGTAATCTAATCAGAGACTCATCTGTGGTCATCGAGATACTGCACATGCTTCTCCAAAATATCACTAATAATGGGACCCGAGTTAAAAAAACGCTATATTCAAAAGCAGGAGACAAACATAATCTATACTTGACTTAGGATTCTATGTATTAAAAAATCTTGAGACCACAGACCATAGGTCTAAATTATGCCAGAAAAGACTGATCCGTTTAGATTTAAAAAAGACAAGCTTTGACAATTTACACCTATATAAAGAAAAAAAAAAACTTATGTCTTCTTGCAGTCAATTTTCATAAACTTTCAGGGGGTGTTTGGTTTGAGCATAGGGTTGGGTATGAATATGAGTATAATAGTAGAAGGAAATGAGAATGGGTATGAAAAATAAAAAAAAATGATGTTTGGTTTGTAACTTAGGTTTATGCATTAATACCAATAATATTGTTTGGTTTTTTGCATTAATGGGAATGAAAGATATTATAATACCATTTTATAACAATAATAATAATTAATAATAATAATAGTAATGATAATAATTTATAATAATAATTATTAATAATAATAATAAGATAATTAATTTCGTATAATAAAATTAATAATAATAATAATAAATAATAATAATAATAATAAGATAATTAATTTCGTATAATAATAATAATAATAATAATAATGATGATGACGATGATAATAATGATAATAATCATCTTCATCGTAATAATGATAATGATAATAATGATAATAATAAGAATAAGAATAATAAGTTTAAAATTTATAATAATAAATAATAATAATAATAAGTTTAAACTTTATAATAATAATAATAATAAATAATAATAATAATAAGTTTAAAATTTATAAATAATAATAATAATAACAATAATAATAAGTTGATGATGAGTTTAATAATATAATTAAGAATAAAAATTGCTTATGTGGGGGAGGGATATAAATAGTAACTATTAGATTGGAATGAAAACTTGATATCCACCTCCTTTGGAGGGTTTAGTAGATTCCCAAATTTAATGGAATAAATCAATTCCCTTGGAATTGGAAACCCCAAAGCAAACACTATTTTTTACAATTATTCCATTCCTTCATTCTCAAACCCCCAAACCAAACGCCCCCTTAATCTTTTTATCGAATCTGTTTTATAAATCACTTGGTTGAAAACTCTCTTGAGGCGTATCGGAATCACTTGGTTGAAACTCATAATATAACTCCGTTCAGACGTATCCGTAAAATATTTCATAAGTTACAAAACTATATATATATATATATATATATCAAAATATATTTTTTTAAAAAAAATAATTAAATACAAAAAAATTGAGTATCTTTGATCTAAATGTGTAAGAAGAAAATGTGAAAAGTATAAATGGTCAATAAAGATAAGATCTTTTTTCCACGGATATTATAAATTTGTCATTTTGAGACATTAACATAATATGTGTTAGATATATCTTTGTGTCCGATACAAATTAACTATGTGTCACTCTTTAGTCTTTTGGGTTAAAATTAGGGCAAAAGGGGCATTTAGTATGTATCTGCTTTTCTAAATTTATCCGGCAGCGATATAGTATGATCGTTAGTATATCTTAAACGGTGGTCCCATCCTTTTTACACCGTTTGATCTATCACGTTTGCTTATACCACTTTGCTTGTACCAGTTTGGTTGACCAGAAAAGCACGTGAAATGACAAATATGCCATCCTTGTAACTGATAGTACCAAACTATTATCTCATTCTCCTTCCGTCTCATCTCTTCCTAAATTTCCCCGAATTTCAGTTTCAGTAAGCACCTAGTTTCTCTTCTTTGTCGAATCACAGCACAATCAGGTGTAGCCCTAACCCTAGATCCCTAATTATTTTTCTTTCACTAATGTCTTTGCTGTCTCTGTTTTCGACCAATTTCAATTGGTTTTTTATGCTTTTGCTTTAAAAAAAAAAGAGCAATCTGAATCTGTGGTATTGCATGTCGGATTTGTGTGCAAGTGGTGGGGCCTTCTCTGTATGGTTTTGGTCTTCGGAGTAGTTTTGTTGCTAGAAAGTGGGATAATGATCATGTTTGCGATTAATTAGCTTGAAAGCTCAGGATTTGAAAAGAGGCTATTTGTTGAAATGGAGTTGATGCAGCTAAAATCGATCACACAAATTTACTTTTCTGTTGTTTTCGAGGTGGGACATTGGGGAAGTTGTTGTTCCTTTTGTGTTTTGATGCTCCTATGTTTATGTTTGTGTTTGTGTTTGTGTGTGTGTTCTTATTGCAGTTGGTCGTTGCAGTGGTCTTTGTTGGCTCCGTAAGTTTCTGTATATGCCAGATCCTTGAGACAAAATGGATTCAGTATCCGTTGATTCATCAGCTCGACCTAATGCTAGAATTCCTGCTGCTGTCAATCCTGTACCGGATAATTCTGCCCAAGAAGCTCCCCCGAAGCTGTCTGCTGCTGGTATAGCATCATGGGCCAAAAATTTGAAGATCCCTCAGCCTTTATCTTCGACTCAAGATGCGTCACCAACAGGGAGTCCTGGAAAATCAACCTTTTCACGTTTCACTAGCGGACTTGGACTGAATCTGCACCCTAAATCGCCTCCTTCAGACGAAAGTCTTGAAGGGACTTCACGATCTGGTTTATTTGGGACCATTACAAAGGGGCTAGTTGACACGTCAAAGAATGCAGTCAAAGCAGTACAGGTCAAGGCACGGCATGCTGTCTCTCAAAATAAGCGAAGATATCAGGTGGATTACATTGCCTGTAAATCGTTTTGATCTCAAATGAATGATCATTTATTGCCATTCTTATTGGTTCTCTCACTTCTCACGTTGATTTAGTTTTATATTTCCTTTCCTAATGTTTTCATGTTTTATAGTGACGAGAGGAGGAGGTGAGAGGTCTTTTTTGCAGTTTGATTGTTTGTTCTATAATCCTCTTTCTAGACACCGTGTCATTAGTATTACACAGAGGTGTTTCCTAAGAAAATGGGACAACTCTTGCATTGGAAATACGCTGGGTTTCTCCAGCTAGTAGAACTTTCCTTCTTGTGCAATGCATTGTTTGAGGATTTGAATCGTGATGCTGATTCTTGCTAATATCTTGATAATAAATGTCTACACAGGATTTTGTTTCAACTAATTTTTTTTTCATGTATTTAATCTTCATTCTGCCCTTTGTATCCAGGAAGGAGCATTTGATTTGGATATGACATATATCACAGAGAACATAATAGCCATGGGATTCCCTGCTGGTGATATGAGTTCTGGGTTCTTTGGATATGTTGAGGTAGGCATGCTAATGTGTAGTTAATAATCAGACTTGATTCTTCTAGTGATCAATAATGAACTACTAGCTTTGTGATGCAGGGTTTCTACAGAAACCAAATGGAAGAAGTGATTAATTTTTTTGAAACCCATCACAAGGTAAATGGATATAAAACAACGATTTTTTTTTCATTATTTACTCTTTGTTCATTTCTTATGTCTTCTGTAACCTCTACAAGTTCTTTTGTTTGGCGTGCAAGAGGGTCATAGTTCTATTCCTTTGTGGGTATGATCTGTACCATCTTCAGCTTAATAGTGGGTACTGGTGTTGGGTTATAGAAACCGCCTAGATTCTTATACTTGTAATTAGACCTTGTAGTTTTCCTAATCAATGATTTGACTGCATACTTATGCAATGTGGGATTTGAATTGCTGGTGTGCTCATCTTGTTGTTGATAAGTACGTCGAGTTTCTTTCATTCTCCTTCTACACCTAACAATGGCATTTTTGGAATTCTAACGTTGTTTTATCCTAATCTTTGACCTTTGGTCGACTTTTTATGTGCAGGGCAAGTACAAAGTTTACAACCTTTGTTCTGAAAGGCTGTATGATGCATCCTTGTTCGAAGGAAAGGTGTGGTACTGTTTTTTAATATCTGATGCAGTAGTAAAGCATACATATCATTGTTTGCATCAGTAAAGCAGATTTGAGAATTGTTGTATTTCAGCTCAAATTTGGTCTGTCCTATTTGTTGTGTTGTATAATGTATTTTCTTTCTATTATTTTCCCTCTTTTGATACTCGAATGCTTTAAAGATTTCTATTGGCAATAATTTTATTGATAGCTTCTTATGTATGTCGCATGAAATTGTTTGTTAGGTGGCTAGTTTTCCATTTGATGATCATAACTGCCCCCCGATTCAACTGATAATTTCATTCTGTCAAAGTGCTTACTCCTGGTTGAAGGAAGACATTGAGAATGTCGTGGTTGTGCACTGTAAGGCTGGAATGGCGAGGACAGGATTGATGATTTCTAGCCTTCTTCTATACTTAAAGGTAAGATATGGATCTCTTTTCCATTTGAATTGTACTTTGATTTGACATTTATCAAATTGTTGTGGAAAAATACATGCAGTTTGTTTTAAATGCAGCAGAATGAGAAACATAGAACAATCCCGGATGCAATCTGAGCTGGTTTGAGATTATATGCAGTGATATATATATTCTATTACCTATGATGTAATTCATACATTAGTCAGTCTTATGTTAATATTACCAAATAGTTTATGTTGTTAATTAACCTTTTGTTTGCAGTTCTTTCCTACAGCTGAAGAGTCAATGGATTACTACAACCAGAAAAGATGCATTGATGGGAAAGGGCTTGTTTTGCCAAGCCAAATTGTAAGTGAGCCATTACCTTTTTTCTTTTCTAAGGAAAATACACATTTAATCTCTTTGCTGAGCCTTCTTCTCATCGTATCTGATAGTTACCATTCTGTTGTTATTTCTTTGTAGAGATATGTAAAATATTTTGAGCGCATCATGACATACTTCAATGGTGAAAACCAACCTGGGCGTAGGTATGCTTGTTACCTCGCATTTGTCAGAAGTATTATTTGTTTCTTCAGTTACGAAGTGGACGCTTTCTGCAGGTGCATGCTTAGAGGATTTCGACTCCATAGATGCCCTTATTGGATCAGGCCTTCCATAACTATCTCAGATCACAACGGTGGGTGTGCCATTATAAATAAAGATTCCATTTTCCTTTTCTTCGCTAATTCTGCATTGCCAATTCATCCATTGCAACTAAGTTGGTATATTTGTTCTTTTTTGCATCTCATGAGCAGATAGAAATGCTTTATACCTTCCTTTGTCTTCCTTCGTACGCCTTTGAGCTTCAGTTTTTGGCTTGATCTGTTCTCTTTGATGGCAAATCAAACATATTTGCGGCATAATGTGTTTCTTTCCACATCTTTATTGTTCTGGAAAATGTGTAAACCCCATTGGTGTCTTTGCTTGATAGAAGAACTAAGCTACACATGTTCAGGATGGGTCTTCACTGCTCTGCCCCATTTCTTTCTCCTCTTCCTTTTCTCCTTTTCTTTCTATTTCAAAATGTGAAACAAGATGAGTGGACACTTATAGAGATACAAATGATGAGTGGCAGTTAAACTTCACATTACTTTATATGTTAGATAAATATCAATTTATCAAGTATGAGTTATTCAAATTCTTGTTTATCTCTTCAATGCCTTCTTTATATACAGGTGTGCTCTTCTCCACCAAAAAGCATCCCAGAACCAAGGATTTGTCGGTAGGTTACTTTTCAGTTTCATGAAACAATTGCTGTCATGCCAGGAGTCTCTGGAAAGCTCTATTAAGAATGTCTTCTCTTTTATGGACCACTGGATAATCTAATGTCTTCTCTTTTATGGACCACTGGCTAATTCTAGCTTTTTATATGGATTTAACTCTTTTCGAGTATGACAATTCTTGTTTCTTTTGCAGCCTGAAGATTACTGGTTTACGGCACCTAAGAAAGGAGTTATGGTCTTTGCTTTGCCAGGGGAGCCTGGTCTAACAGAAGTGGCTGGAGACTTTAAAGTCCATTTTCATGATCGCCAAGGAGATTTTTACTTGTGTGTATTTGACCTTTTAAAAGAATATACTGCTATGATCATGAACAGAATGTGAATTACTTAGTACTTCCTTTGTAATTTCAGTTGGTTGAACACAACAATGATGGAAAATAGAAAAATCTTGAATACTGGTGACATTGACGGGTTTGACAAGGTAATCTAATTCTCACTTAACACAAAAACCCCTGTTTTCTTTCTTGCTTATTAATCATGGTGACAGTGCTGTTTCATCTACCAACCTGACTCTTGTCAGATGTCTTATATTCTCCATGCTTCAAGTAGGCCTAACAATCTTACATGATTTTCTGCAGAGAAAGCTGCCTTCCCCAGGATTTCAGGTTGAGGTTGTTCTTGTAGATTATACTGTGCCCGTTCCGGCAGCTTCACCTACAGAAACTACTGTTAAGAAACCAGAAGACAGTTCAAATGCTGCACAGGCCCCATCTGATACAGCCACAGCTGCAGCTGCTCCAAGTCAGAATAAGAACCAATCGAGTAGTGATAAAGATGACGTTTTCTCAGACAGCGAGGCAGAGGAATCTGTATCCTCAAGAAACAGGCCAGCTCAAGCAACTTCTCAAGACGGGACTGCAGTGAAAACCTCCACTACAAATGACAACACTGTTAAACCAGATCAGATACAGGGTATAACTCATGCAACAGCGCAACTTACTTTGGGAGGCGCAGGCTCCGAGGCTTCTTCTCAACCAAAAAGTGATGGAGCTGGATCAGGCTTCGAGATTAACAATTCAGGTAGTGAATTCAAAGCAATGGCTGCTGATGCATCCGTCTTCACATTTGGAGACGATGAAGACTATGAAAGCGAGTAAAGGTCAAGGGCATGTTTATGTCATTATAGAAAGTTGTATATATGAATTGGTTTGCAAGTTATACACGCATGTGGATGTGGTGATTATGGTTTGATCAGTCCATACCGACTAGTAGTGTTAAAGTCAGCTTCTGGCTTTATCTGTTGTTCGAGCTGAAAGCAAGCTGGTGGGCTGAGAAATTACTGAATCTAGTTGTTGCACCAATTAGTTGAATTCGTTTTATTAATTCCTTTAAATAGTTGATTTAACACATTTTATAATGTTATCATTCTTTTGAGCTAGTAGTCCATAAGCTTCCTGAATCTTGGACCACAGGTTTAGTTCTTGTCAAATGGGAACGATATGGTTTTTAATGAATCCCGAACCAAAGAAGAGTTAAGAGTTTAAAAGCTGATTGGTGGAAGCAGAAGGAAGGAGCTTGAAACAGGTTTTTAGACGGAAGATTGGAGTTAGACTTCTGACATATATGTAGCTGGGCATGAGTTGACTCATAAATTAAAATAATGTTATTTTGAAGTAGGAATTTGGAAACTACTTGCTCATATCCGAAACTTGATTAACTTGAATTTAACTTGTTTAAGTTCAATTAACTTGAATTTGATCTGTCGAATCTATTGGGATCAAATTGCTTAAGATGGTTTAGTTAAGTCGGGCATTTGGAAAAAGCCTCTATTGCATACTATCAAATTTCGAGGAATTTCTATGGATTCCACAAGAATTTCTGTGAAACAAAGAAGCGATCCTATCTGGTGAAACAGTACAAGATCAGAGGCTTCTGCATGTGACGGTAATGTTAATTATAGAATGCTCCGCGGCATCATCACTATCATATCCCGAATTTTTGCACTGAAGCAGGGTTTAGGGGATCCGATAGTACGCAGCCTTATCCCTACTTAGTAAAGAGGCTGTTTCCAGTGGACCAATATGTAAATGTGACAAGATAATATTAAAAAAAAGAAGTAGATAATGGAGAAAAATAATAATAATAATAAAATACGATAATAATAAAGAAACAATAAAATAATAATAAACTAATGACAACCGTACCTGTATTGATAAGTTGGACTTATGTAATCCTACGTACTTACCTGAGTGAAGATTGAAGCCTACTGAAAATGTAACTGAAAATGTAACTAGGTAGTTTCCTGCATCAACGACAATCCTGCAATGTTATAATGGCAGATGTAATATATCAATAGAGTTAGGATAAAGTGTGGGCTGTGAGAGCTAAGAAAGATAAAGAAGGCACGTCAAATCTTGAAAAAATGATCTTGCAGTCGGTTATGTCACGTCGATGTCAGACGAGACCAACATCTCCCAAGGTAGCATCTGAAGAAGTCCACATCCAAACTCCCTTCACCGGTAGTAGTAGCAAAATAAATGACCGAGGATTGCCCAAAGCCACGGTAAGTAATTAGCAAACAACAAGGAAACTTGGACAAGTCGGCGTCCAACATATAACACCAAAGCCAAGCCCGATGAGAGCTGACGCTTCATCCTCCTTGTTTTTTGCTTGCTACCAATGACACGCCTCTTGTTAATGCTCAAACACATCCAAAATGCTTGTAACTTTGTCCAGTTTCTCTTTGGCGTGTACTGCTAAGTCCTCCATCACACATGAGAATCAGGCTCTGCCTCAATTTCATGGAAATTGTTCTTGAAAGTCAATTGTACTCTGTTTAGTAAACGAAGAATGGACCAATTCTATTTCTAATTCTAACACACACACCTCATCTTCCTCGTTATTTAAACAAATGTCAATGCAACACAAAGTCAACTTCTCTCTTCTTCTCTTTTTTTTATAATTATTTTTCCATATTTATTTTCCTTTGACAATTTCCTTAAATTTTATTTAAAAACCTTATATTCACGTGATTTATAAATTATTACGTCAATTTAAAAATTTACTCAATACATGTCTAAACAATATCGTGTGCAGATTCTTCCGTTTTTTTTGGAAAAATTTTAAGGCGTAGGTGAGTTGATAAGGGGCTCTTCTGGCTTAAGTGAGGTCGCAGTTCGCGGGTTTGAACCGCCCTCATGTATGCAATCGTTTAAAACTTGAAATTAGAGCTTTCCTTCCCACAAAGAACCTACTCAACTCGAGCGGAGATTAATCTGAACGTGGATGACTTGAAACCTCCTTGCAACACCTCGTGAAATCACACAAAAAGAAAACAAGCAACGCTTTATTGATAGCAGAATAAAAGCAGAATAACGGGAAAGATCCGAATTATGAACCCCCGACAATAACTGCAAAAAGAAGACAATAATGAAGAGCGTGTCCGAGCGTAAATTTGCAAGATTTATCACGTGCACTGGTCAAAGTCTTCGCTCCATGATCTACCACTTTTATAGGTAATATTTTTAACCAGGTGACGGCAGCAAGCACCACCTTGGAAGGGAAACGAGCAGAATTCCTACGGTGAAAAAAGAGTTGAGTAAACAAAAGAACATCGGAATGGATAAAACCATTAACGTGCTTAATGTAATTAATGTTCGTTCCACTCGGTTTAGCGAACCCGAATATAAAAAGAGATGGTGGGTCGTTTATGCAACAAGTAATTTTTGACCAGTTTTACAGGTCAGCTGTCGGTCACCTCCCATCCAATGTCGGTTTCTGGTATTCAGGGACAGCTTCTTGAAGTCACTGGTAATGTTGTTGTTGATCTAATTCTTTGTTTTGAGCTTGGTCCTTATATGGGTTGCTTTTTGTTTTGTGTTTGGGTTCAGTGGTTGCCTGCACCAAATTGAAAGACACAGAATGGATTTCAAGGCAAGATCCTTATGTTTGCCTTGAATATGGTAGCAATAAGGTCCGTACGCGAACCTGCACAGGTACCTGCCTGAAAGTTCCTTTCTTTGCTTGCATCTGTGTTCTCTATTTTCTTATATTGATTTCCTGGTACCTTTTTAGGAATTTCACTGAAATCCCTTTTATCTCTGCTTTTCAAGAGTTTGACTTTTTCAGTTAGTATTCTTGTTTGGTTAAGATTTGTAGCTGATGAATCATACGGAACTTATTTTCCCTTTTTTAATTTATCGTGCTTGGTTGGTTTAGATGGTGGTAGGAATCCTACATTCCAAGAGAAGTTTATATTCACCTTGATTGAAGGGCTGAGAGAGCTAAACATTGTAGTTTGGAACAGCAATACCTTAACTAATAACGATTTCATTGGCAGCGGAAAGTGAGTATTCTTCTTATCTCTTTTATGCAGTGATGATTCGTTATGTTGATGCTCTGGGTCTGATGTTAATCTAATCTCATGGAAATTACTGAACTTAGGGTTCCGTTGCATAAAGTTCTGTCTGAGGGCTTTGACGATTGCACTTGGCCACTTCAAACTAAAACTGGCAGGTAATGTTAATGCAATTACTTTTGACTTTGACTTGGGATTGAATTCTTTGAATGCCAGTATTTCTTGAAGTTCCTGTGTTTAAATATACGCAAACAAGTTCGATCCTTGCATGTTTGTTCTTGATAGCCTTGTGCACATCTTCTGGCTATGAGGTATTGAAATGAAAGTCGAATTTATCCAGCTGTAATAGCTTATGTATTATTCACAAAGATGGTATTGAATTCTATTAACAAGAACAAAAGAAATGGTGAACTTATCCATGGCTTTTGGATATAAGAGAGCGGCTTTTAGGCATTGCCAGAACATCATTTCTGTGGTTTTATGTTTACAGGTTTTGAATTTTCAAGGGCATAGCATTAATTATTTTTGTATTTGTGGCAATGTTGCCTAATGTCCATTATTTGTTAAAGTGCATTGATTGAATGTTTGAGATTTCTTGGTTCCTCCTTTTTCATTCTCATAGCATGCTTTTGTCCATGTCCCTGCGTCAGAATTTTTTGCAAGGAGGGAAGGATTTATGTTTATGAGTGATAGAAAGACAGACATGTATTATGTTACCATGAGTTGGATGACCTAAGTATCTTTTCAAGAGTGTTTTGCCCCGTTGCAGAGCTGCTGGAGAAGTGAGACTTATAATGCATTATGCTAATGCCAAGGCAAGTTATTTTGATGACCTGAAATTTTAGATATCCTATTATCTTCTGTATCCAGGAAGATTTCTTGTTTGTTGCGGGCTTACAAATGTGTTTGTGCAGAAAGCTGCAACACCTTCAGCACCACTTTACTCAGCACCACATCCTCCTCAAGTCTCAACATACTCAGCACCACATCCTCAAGCCTCAACATACTCAGCACCGCCACCAGCATACCCAACCGCTTATCCACCACCAGCATATCCAGCCGCTTATCCACCACCAGCTACAGCCTACGGTGGCCCATCTCCTTATCCTTCATACCCAGTTAATCAAGCATATCCACCGCCTGCATATCCCCCTCAACCAGCTGCTTACCCCCCTTCACCATATCCACCACCTTCAGCTTATCCTCCATCACCATATCCACCTCCTCCTCAAGGTACACCCTACTATCCTTCTGTTGAGTTCATGTTGCTTTGTGTACATCTGCTGTTAAATGCTGATATTCAATCTGAATTGTGGCTAACTCTAGCTTTCTTTTGTTTTAGGGCATTATCCTGGAAATTATCCCCCGCCATATTAAGAAGAAACTCTTGCTCATCCAAGTGAAAAAGCATGTAGATTTAACTGTTATGTATAGATGATTAGAGTTCAAGTGCTTAGTTTCTCAGTTTGCTATCGAGTGCCAACTATGAATATTTTCAAGTTTTTCATGAATTTTAAGTTCAATTGTTAATAAACTTTGTGCCTCATTTTGACAAGTATATTTTTTTGTTTGCAATACAATGTTTGCCCCTTTCATTTTATTTTTGTGCTTGCATCGATAATGTTGATTGTGACCGGGTATTGGCTCAATTAAGCTAAAGAATTGATAACAGTGATCATAACAGGTAATACAGTGCAATCAAAGGTTAGACTATCCGAGATTTAGTTCAAGTTAGGCATGTTCTGGTAGCAATTCTTCAATCTGCTTTTGTTTTCAGTTTCCCCTTGGTTACATACACTCTCCCTCTGTCATCAACTGTCTGTTTAGAATATTTGATCTTCTTAGTGTAAACAACAATTTTATAATACTTGGAAGTCAAGCTTGCTATGTTTTCAGGAACTTGTCATCGGACGCTACAAACAATGGCCAAAGCTCATAGCTACAAGGTTTTTCTTAGATTAAAAGGGCCAACTCTTGAGCCTGGGGGAGGATCGTAAACTTTAAAAGGGCTCGTTCAAAGAAAATATATCTATGAAATAAAATAACTCAATGGTAAGGAAGATACACGTTGAACCATGAATAAGTGAACATACTAACAATGTCGCAAGCAGAGACACTGCTCATTGATAACAACTCAACTGGTGCTGCAAAGTTTCGGTTTCCAACTAATATAGCCCCCAAACATGTTCCTACAGCGATTTTTATCTAGTCTAAACCAACTTTCATGCTTCCTCCACCTAGTTCAGCAAGCTAGCAAGTATAGCTATGTAAGTCACTGTTTTGTTGCTACTCCCCTTGCTATAGTGGAGTAGAATCAGTGGACACCATTGATCAGAAACTGCAGTGACTCCTGCATACGGTTTCTTGATTGTTTGCGATGTTGTTTAATATGCCATGATAAGGTACATTACGTTTTTATCTACAGTTTATCTCTGTTCACATGTCTTAAGCTATTTCTTTTCAATACAAGTCTATGTTCTGCTTCTGTGCTACTTTGAGAGAATCAGTTTCATTTCTATTCACTTTGCACACAGGCTGGAAGTTTTAAGTACAGTAACAACAACAACAATGACAACACCTAACGAGAGTCTCGTTGAAACTTGAGATTTGAAGAGATTCAGTAATACACAATTTTAACCTTTAACTAGTGGAAAAGGTTAGAAGTGCTTACTGCCAGAAGTTAATTTGGAGATGGATACAATGCAAGTTGGCAATCTATCAATCTCCAGCTTATTAATTACTTCCAGTAGGACAATTGCTGCTTTGAAGGCCCACTGACTCTCACTTCACAGGCAACAACACATGAAACCAATCAATTGAGAAATGCCAAAATCATTAGTTCCGAAGGTAATAATGTACCTGTGGAAATCATGGGTTGCACTGGAAATAATGCCACATACATTCCATATACATATATCTATTCCAGCTCTAGTGGGCAAGTCAAAGGTCTCCAGCTATCGACTGGTAACTTTTGATGGGAATTCATGTTTCTCCTTCAGGTCAAAGCCAATGTATACCTGAGGTATCATTTGTATCACATGAAAAGGTTTGGTTGTAGTGGATAACAAACAATTTATTCTCTCTGTCTTCATAAACAAGCACAATCTGGGATATAATTTACAAGAGATTCAAATAAAATTGTAGATAAAATTTGCCAAAAAGTCGTGTGCTCTCTGTCAGGGCTACAGCACGGTAATCTGAACATAGGATTTCGTGTGCTCGAAAGGTGCTTGAAGAAGAGGATCACTCACTAACCTGTCACGTCAAAGTTGATTATGTACATCTGCAGAGGACATTTGATTATATTTTTTACGTCGTGCACTTCCATTTGCCAAAAAGTCGACGAAGAACTAGTAAAAGTATGATTTGACATTAAACTTTATTTGTTACAGACATTATGACATAAACAAATGATCAAAACCAAAGTCCTAACTGGAAATTTGATGAGAAAATGGCAAGTGGTAGACATTTTTTCCAAAAAGAAGAAATTTTGTGTTGTCCAATCAAATCTCATTTACAAAAAGTAGATAATAAAGTTTGTATCAACTACTCATTAATGTGACATTCCAACTAACTTGGGATATTTGAGATAGAGGCAAAGCTTGGACTTTTAATTAGTCCTTGGATTGCTCCATCTCTTCATAATTAGAATATGCACGATTTCTTGTCTTATGGAATGAGTGTCTTAATTGATTCCATTATTTAATATGTAAAATTATTATGTAGATTGATAGAATTATTTAATATAAAAGAAATTATGCAAGAATGAATTTCTTAATTAATAAAATTATTTAATATGTAAGATCAGTAATTATGTAGATTGTAATCATCACTTTTTTATTCTTGTTTCCTTTCTCACCCGTAATTAGAGTCATTGATTCTTGATTATAGAAAACAATTAAAATGAACTAGAATTTCAAAATTAATTCATTTGCAAAATATTATTAATCAAATTTTGGATATTTTTACAAACGTTAAAAAGGTTATTAAATTTCATATCTTAGTCATGCACTTGGTCAGATAACAATAATAATAACAACAATAATTCAGTGCAAAAAATCTTACTAAAACATGGAGTTTGAGGAGGTTGAGTAATATACAGTCTTATCCTTAACTAATAAAGATGTTGTTTCTAAATAACTCACATGAAAATATTAAATAAATAAATAATACTTAATAAATAAAATATGAAAAAGTATTATACTAAATAATATGATAAGGATAAATAAATACATAAATAACGCTTAAAGGCAAAAAAATCATTAAAAGTAAAGGAGAAACTCATTTTTGAAAAAGAAGTATAAAAACACCAAAAAAATTAATGCTTTAGAAGAAGTGCTTCTATAAGAGGAGGTATTATCAATGGATGTTGGCAATTCCTAACATTTTATAGGCATGAATAAAGAAAAAAATGCTCCTAATTTGTCTCTTTATGTTTTCAAAGTGTGAAGAGTGAATCCTCATAAAGAGTAAAATGAGGCAAAATAAAGGCAGGTTAAGATTAAGTCCTGAGCAGGTGTTCTTCTTGACCTTACCTAAGGGTATGTTTGGGAGTTTAGGATGGAATGGAATTGAATGGCAATTAATGGAACGGAATGGAATGGAGTGGAATGGAATGGAATGAAATGAAATGAAATGGGTCACTCCATTGTTTGGAAGTTTAAATAAAATAAGAGAGGGACTCCTTTGACCATT
>JAOQMQ010000195.1:29723134-29745812 GCA_027563845.1 Erythroxylum subrotundum | reverse complement strand
TAAAGAATTAATAATAATAATAATAATAATAATAATAATAATAATAATAATAATAATAATAATAATACTAAATTAGTAGTAGTAGTAGTAGTTATAATAATAATAATAATAATAACAATAACAATAACAACAACAACAACAACAACAACAACAACAACAACAACAACAATAATAATAGCAACAACAACAACAACAACAACAACAACGAGAAGCGAAAAACTTAGGCAAAATATTTAAGAGGTAATTACTACATATTTAAAATTTTAAGCTAACTATAAGAGAAAAATGTTCAAAAAACCTATAAGAACAATAAGGATCTTTTTATGAGAAATCATTTATATGTATCCTAATACGTCAAAGTTTTTTATTATCGGTTCATGTCCTCGATAAGTTTCAACAGTGTCATATCATTTTTGATCACCTCCCTCAATTCTTCGTAGTCCTTTCTTTTTTGCTCTTACAATCTCTAAGTACAATCTTCTCGCATCTTCTTACTAGAGCATCTGGGTGTCTCCACTTATCATGTCCAAACCATATAAATCTTGTCTCTCTTAAAATTTTAATAATATTAGTCAACTTTAATTTGTCTCTTACTATTATATTCCTTACCTTATCTTTTCCAGTAAGGTTGCACATCCAACGGAGAATCCTCTGATAAAGCAAACACACGCAAGAGATACTTTTAATTCAAATAAAACAACAAGACCTATCAAAAAAACAACAATAGGAGCCTAAAAGCAAGAGGAACTTGTTATGCAATAGGACCTTGTTTAAGAAATAGGAGCCTGTTAAAAGACAGAATCTTGCTAAAGGATAAATCCAGTTAAGACAATTTAAAGCAAAAGGTTGCCATTATAATGAAAGGAACCTTTAGCAAGTTGAAAACAAAGAAGGAGCTTACTGTAACAGTGAAGGAGCCTCTTACTGAAATGACCACACACACAATATAATACGAAAATATAAAAGCTAAGAGAAAAGAGAGAAGGACACAATTGATTTATACTAGTTCGACTTATAACCTAAGTCTACATCCAGTCTTTAAGTATCCAACTTGAGTGTTTCACTAAAATCCCAAGTAGTAATTTGACGAGCCTCTTCAAGCTCATGAGTACATATTTTTCAAGGTCCTCCAACCTTCCAACCGAGTAGTATTTAGCTAGCATATATAAGCTCTCAACGAATGAAGAAGTAATTTGCTCCATATAAGCTTCAATGATCTCTCTTAAAAAGAATTGTCACTTTCTAAGGCACAAGAGATTTGATAATGATATGGCTTTCAAGAGTATTGATGAATCTCAATAATTTGGCTTTATCTCTTCTTTCCTTCCATGCTTCTCTCTTTCGCAACTTTAGTGGTTCTTGCTTAAATAGGCATTTTCTTCAACTAGTCATTGTTTCATTTTCGTTCTGAATTTGACTTTGAATCTTTAATATTATCTCTTTTAGAATCTTATAATAATCAACCGTTAAGAAAAATCTAGAGCTGATAGATGTCCTTCATAAATACCAGGATCCTTTCAGGTATTGTAAGATGAATAAGGTAGGTTCATAAAGAAAGATCCTTCAAGAAGGAAAATATTTATCCTATGATTTTATGTCCATTTAAGAGTTAGGCCGTTAATAATATAAGAAAATAAATTCAATTTGAATTTTTTATAAGGTCATCATCAAAATCATTAATAAGTCTAACAATCTCCCCCTTTTTTATGAAGACAAGCAATAACATATATATTTTCAAAAATCAAGTAAGAACAATAGATTTGAGAGATACCTGTAATCTTTATAAGTTCTTACTGATTTGAAGGAGCCTTTCCTTTCTACCATATAGACTTCACAGCAAAATATATCACATATTATATCATCAATTCTCAGGAAAGTATATCAAATATCATATATCAAATTATATCTCCTTAATTCTCCCCTTTTGTCATTATAAAAAAATAGGGGGAAAGGAATAAATAAGGCAAAAATAACAACAAAGTTATCGAAGAGATATATAATATTTCATGCCTAAAATCATGCAAGGAAAAAGTATATCATCAACTGACTCTTAACTCTCCCCCAACATTAAAGCTAAGAATTCTTTACAGAGAGATGGAACAGTAGCACCAATTAAGATAAATGACCATTCTCTCTTTCCAATATGGGTAGTTGTTTCCATTGAAATAACGAAACTTTGAGACAGATTGTCCTTCTAAAACTTCTCAAAGTGTTTGTCATGATCTATCACATGCTATAAAAAAATGTCAAACCTTACTCTGATACCAAATGATAAAGCAAACATACACAAGAGATACTTTTAATTAGAATAAAACGACAGGGCTTGTTGAAGTTTAAAACAACAATAGGAGCCTACAAAGCAAGAGGAGTCTATTATGGGATAGGACCTTGTTTAAGCAATAAGAGCCTGCTAAAGGATAGATCCAGTCATGACAAATTAAAACAGAAGGTGCCTGTAAAATGAAAGGAACCTTTAGCCACTTGAAAACAGAAGGAGCCTATTATAACGATGAAGGAGTCTCTTGTTGAAATAAACACACACAAAATATAATGCGGAAATATAAAAGTTAAGAGAAGATAGAGAAGGATGCAGTCGATTTATACTGGTTTGACTTATAACCCAATTCTATGTCCAGTCCCCAAGATCCAACTTGAGTGTTTCACTAAAATCCCAAATAGTAATTTGACGAGCTTCTTCAAGCTCACGAGTACATATTTTTCAAGGTTCTCGAACCTTCCAATGAGTACATATTTTTCAAAGTTCTCCAACCTTCACACGAGTACATATTTTTCAAGGTTCTCCAACCTTCCAAACTAGTAGTATTTTGCTAGCCTCTAAATGAAGAAGTGATTTGTTCCATATTAGCTTCAATGATCTCTCTCAAAAAGAATTGTCACTTTCTAAGGCCCAAGAGATTTGATAATGATATGACTTTCATGAGTACTGACGTATCACAATAATTTGGCTTTCTCTCTTCTTTCCTTCCATGCTTCTCTCTTTCGCAACTTTAGTGGCTCTTGCTTAAATAGACATTTTCTTCAACTAGTCGTTGCTTCGTTTCCATTCTGAATTTGACTTTGAATCGTCAATATTATCTCTGCTATAATCTTACAATAATCAACCGTTAAGAGAAATCTGTAGCTGATAAATGTCCTTCATAAATACCAGGATCCTTTCGGATATTGTAAGATGAATAAGGCAAGTTTATAAAGAAAGATCCTTCAAGAAGGAAAACATTTACCTTATGATTTTATTTTCATTTAAGAATTAGACCCTTAATAATATAAGAAAATAAATTCAATTTGAATTTTTTATATGGTCATCATCAAAACCATTAATAAGCCTAACATCCTCACCTCCGTCATCATTATCTTATGATTATGCACATGTTTAATAGGCTAACACTCTACCCCACAAAGCATGACTGGCTTAATTGCTAAACGATAGAATTTACCTTTAAGCTTGAGTGATATCTTTTTATCACATAAAACTCCAGATGCACTTCTCCGTTTAATTCATCATGAACTAATCATATCTTTAACAATCTCTTTATTGCTCTAGATGATCGATCATAGATACTTAAAATACTACTTTTATGATATAACTTCTAAACCAATCTTTACCTCCACATCGATAGCCACTCTATGCCCCCGAAGAGTATATAATTTATAAATTATTAAATATTTTAAAAAAATTAACTCACACTAGCTTAAAGCTTAAAATATAGCATGCATTTTTCATTTATATAAAAAAAGAGGGAAATTAGACAAGCCCCTTACTATTTGTTTTGGACTAATCATATAATTGGTTAAATCGGTATCTTATACCATTTCCATTCCTCCAATTCGAAATGTTAAGAGGACGTTAAATAATATTATACGAAGAGAGAATAAAAAGATAATAGTATAATATGACTACATGCATACCAACATTAATGAGTATCAACTAATGAATTTTATTACGAAAGCACTTTTGACACCACACACATATATATAAGAAATAAAATCAAATCATATCATAATAAATACAATTTTCTAACCACTGTCGGCAGAAACTATTGAACAATAGTAATTTTTCTAATAATCAATATTACATCAATAAACATATATCTAAATTGAAAAAAATCTAAATTTATGATGTTCATGATGCATTTAAGAATATAACATATTCTTCATTAGAGCAACACATAGAAGATTGGTTTTAGAACATTGAAAATAAACTATTTTATTTTTTCTTCAAATTTTGAATACAAAGCTAACCTTAATCCTCTACTAATATGGGGGGTGAGTGAAAAATTAAGTAGATGTCTATTTCATGATAATGTTGTTAGAAGTATATGGATTAATATATTCACAATATTAATTCCATATTCACAACCATTAATTGAATTGCCCAATGTATGTTTAATAACCATAATGAGATGATTAATAATTCACTAATTGTATTTGAGGCACATTGTGGTATCCTAATAACTATAGGTTGGCCCATTAAACCATAGTTTATCACATCTATGAAATGACACATTTAGCCTCATTCTACTCATTAGGGTAGAACATGTTATAAATATAACATATGATGAAAATGTGTGTGTGTTGCCGTGGACGTGTATGGTGAAAGTTCAAGAAGAGTTTTCTATCATAAGCTCTCTCTCTTGCACAAGTTTGTTAAATATTGATAGGTTGTGGTGTCTTAAATGAAGAAAATGAATCAAGATTCTATACCCAACATCAGATTTTGGCAATTAAGTTATGCTTATGTTGAATATTGATAGGTTGTTTCTCCGTTAAGTTTGCTAACGTAACTTGCCATGTGTCCAGAAACCATAAAAACGAGGGAGTGAGATTTAAGTCATTTTAAAAAATGACGTCGTTTAATTATGTGATTAAACGACGTCGCTTCATTAATCACCATTTATTCTGTTAATTATTACTTATATATATAGAATTGAAAAAACTTGAAAGTTTGAGCATTTTATTATCACTTTTTAAAGTTTAGGCTATAATTGTAAAATTGAACAAAGTTTAAGATTTTTTTATAATTAACCTTAAAAATTATACAATTTAATAAAGATGCCAAAATTAAGTTGAAAGCACCTTAGGATTCAAAATGTTATTATATGCTTCTTATTTCTATAAAAGGCAATATGATTAATTGACTTTAAATATTTTGTAATCACATTGACTATTGTAATTTATTGTTAAGAAAAAAGGATCTTCTCAATGCACAAAGTTTCTAGTTTTGTGATGATTGAAAAAAGGTCATTAATTATACGCAACATTTTATTTATATTTTATAAAAGATTAATCTTACTGATTCCTCCAAAGCTAGCCTTCAACCAATGTAATTTATTATTTGAAAAACAAAGTTTCTAGTTTTGGTTTGGTGGGAGTGAAAGAATGTATCGAAGGTGAAGAACTTTCTTGACGATGTTAATTTATATTTGGATTGTTGAGGAGAGAAATCGTATTTCACCTTTAACTTTTGCTTAAATGGACTAATGCGATATAAAGGCAATGATTTAAATAGATTTGCTTAGAGTGCCATCAATAATGGATTTGAAGGCGAAAGATCTGGCATGATAGATTGTGATTGCTGCGAGGGAAAGACTGGTGGAACTTCAAAAAAGATTGGGTGACATGTAGGTTTGTTGAGTTTGTTCATCCGGATATCGTTGAAGTGACTTGGTTGTGTAAATATTGCAAGAGATTCACACGTGTGTTTTAGCTTGCTTGATCCATTTAAACTTGAAAAACATGGGGTGGGTTTTCGGTTTTCCTACAGACAAACGATATAAACTACATTGCCTTGAGGGGATTTTGTATTATGCTGCATTGTAGGAAACATTGTTGGATAGCCACTCTAGACCTTCATACAGTCCTTGTCCAGATATGGCTGATGAACCTTGGATGTACCTGCAAAAGAGAGTTCATAATATTTAGCCCTCTTCCCACGTTACTTGAAAGGAGACAATCTCTGAACTCTCAACAATGCTTGGTAAATTAGAGTTTTCAAGCAACAGACTCTTGCATACCAGCAACGCTGTCGAAGAGCATGCAGCCCAAGTTTATCAGCAACCTCGGACACGGACATGGCACTTTCAAAGTCCTGCTTGTTGGCAAACACAAGTAATGTTGCATCCCTCAATTCACTCTACAAGTAAGGTTGATCATCTTAGTATAAGATTGATTTTTCAAAGTTCAGTAATCGAATCCTATGCCTCCAAGAAAAGGGTTTGTGCTTCTATCAATGCTAAGAAAGCAAGAACTTTATTCCAACAGAGCTCACGTACATCGCTTAGAATCCGATGCAGTTCATTGCGGGCTTCTGATATTCTTTCTCTATCATTACTGTCCACCACAAAAACGATCCCTTCTGCGTTTTGAAAGTAATGTTTCCACAAAGGACGAATCTGTAATCCAACAAGTTGCAAGCTTTCTCATCAATAACTTTTCTCTACATATACAATTGCTTGAAAAAGAAAAGGCATGTCTTCTATCTCCATTTCCCATTTATACGCTCCAGGAAGGTTTACCTTTTTCACATTTCCCTCGGAAACAATACATTTTCGTCAGGAATCATGTTAGCCTATCTCTAGGATCAGTTTGTACCTTGTGTTGTCCTCCGATATCCCAAACACTGAAACTCACGTTCTTGTATTCCACCGTCTCCACGTTGAAGCCTGCCATAAGAAATCAATTACAGGACGAGTTTAAGCTTTCAGCAGTGTAAACCAAGAAGATAGATGTTTGAATCTTTCTCACTATCTGCAGAAGATAGAGGTCTTGATGGAGACGGAGTTTCATCAAGAAAGAGGTTTTGTAGGTTAAATACCAATCGTTGAAAGGCTAGTAACAACTTCTCCAAGCTTTAACTTGTACAAAATGGTTGTCTTCCCGGATGCATCAAGTCCCACCATTAGAATCCTGACTTTAGTCTTGGGAAGAAACCTCTTTGTAATTCTGGACATGGTTTTGCTCATTACACCATTAATCAAACCCATAATGCAGACTGGTGAAGAAAACAGAGCAAATTTGCAAGGAGAGAGATGAACCCTCACAGGCAAAGAAGAGATCTTATGTCTAGAGAAGAAGCTTAAAAGAAAAACTGATCATTATCAACATAAAGAACAGAATTTTATGAAGATAAGGCACAAAAAACAGAATCTTTCTGTTCTATGGTACAGAGCAGACGAGCATTTCTGCATGGAGACGGCAGAGAATAGATTCTATAATAGCAATGGACGGAGATTATTTGTCTTGCTCTGAAATTTCTATCTGAAGTTGTTGCCATCTATCGAAGAAAGCATTCATGTCCCCTTGGTGGGGTTGAATGAAATATGTTTGATTGGGTGGAAGTTAGAACATCAGGAAAAGAATACATAGGACTTTACTTAAGAGTTGACTTGAAGAAGATCTCCAATAAGTACTCGTTATAATGTTTTTATCCATGATGGTCCTGATAAGACAATAATGAAATTGTGCAAGTCACCAGTGCCCCGATGGAGATGATCCAATCCATTCTGAAGCTTAGTCAGAAAGAATGAAGGGCATTCACAGTATGACTTGAACAGCAAAACTCCACGGCCAAAAGTCAAAGAAAAGCTTCACATAGATTAAAATTTCCATAGCGTTTACATGCTTGAGGTACTGTTTATATTGACATCAAACACGGAATTGGGATTATAAAAAAAAGTGATTACTAAATCACAAACATTACAACCATCAAAACAGAATCACAAGTCAGCTCTTAGAGGCCGATTGGAAGATAAATACAGCTGTTAGAACGCCCACTAGTCCTGTCACTGCCAATGCCACAGTGGGCAAGGGGCTGGTGAGACCAAAATTCTGCAACAACAAAAGGAGAATCGATTTGAGGATAGTGCTTACCATTGGATACTAATAGGATATGTGCAAGAAAAGGGTTAGGTTCAGAGGTAAAAGGACAAGAAATGGTACATTCATAGACCAATAAAAGAAGCAAAACTGTTGATTAAAGTGAGACAAACTTTGAGTGACGATTCCAAGGCCCCAGAAAATGTTTCACTGGGTTCCTATAATATTATAACAATAACAATCACATTGATCTTCATTTCAATGTTTCGATTTAATCAAGTATTTTCATCAATTTTTGTTAACATAACATCAAGTAACACACTCAAAGTAAGTCATTTTTGTATTTGGGTCCATCTAGACACAATTAAAAACAACAAAAGAATCATGTCGCCCTTTGAACAATCTCTTCAAGAGTATAATAAACCAACTTGTTATAAACTAAAAACCTCAAGTACCCATCGAAAATAGGCTCCCATTTGGGAATAACCCGTTCTTCTAGTTGCTTAACTTCCTCTACCTACTTCGCCTGCTTTCTTGTATGCAACTTTGTAACCACAAACCTCATCTCCTCAACAAAACCTTTGCCTCATCAAGGTACACTTTTTTGGCGTTTATCACCATCATGGCCGCCACAACAGTAGCAGTCTTCATGGGCATTTTGGCAATTCCAAGAAAAACAGGAACTTCAGATCGAAAAAATGCCCTTTTGGAGACAAACACAAATAGGAAATTCATTGTTGAGGGAGAAGTAGATGGTGTTACAGAGAGATGGGTGTTGTTAAACAGAGACTTGGGTTGAGAAGAAATAAGAGTAAAGGAAGCCATCTTTGTGAAAAAAGTGAGGTGATTGAGATTGAAAAGAAAATGAAAAAACAGAGATGAGGTACACGGTACCCTTGAGTTGAAGAGATCATTCTTTTACGGTTTTTAATTTTTTACAGTAATTAAATGGACCCAAATAAGAAGACATGTTCATATACGATTTATGTGTCTTACTTCAGATTGACTTAAATACTTGAGTGAGTGGAAACATTAAAATAAAAGACTGCAACCGAAACCTTCTATGTTGAACTTAAATACGAAAAACCTTAAAATTAGAGGACAAAAGATATAGTTATTCCAATGCATGTCTATTGCCTTTGCATATGCATTTTACTAGTGGTTAGTATCAAGCCAAGCTCTGATGTTTTCTGTCAAACTTCTGAGATGAATCTGGGAATGCAACACGAATTAATCATATGGGAAATAGCATCAACCCACATAACCGTGAGTGACCAAAACTACCACACAGTTAAGTTTGGAATTTAATGTAGTGATTGCTGAAACCAGACATAGAAACTCCAGTAAAACACACCATACCTCCAGAAGGCCCTTGCCAGTTGCTATTTCAACAGTAATAGCTACAGCAAAGCCAACCATAGCAAACCGTCCTAGCCAAACATCCAAACTGTTGCTCTTCTGGGTACTCTGCTCGCATCTTATAGAGACTAATGTACTGCTCGCGTGCTTCCTCTGATAAGATGTTCTTGATATCACTGCAAATAATAGCAAGCATTAGCTTTCAAGTGTTAACTTGTAACAAACTTCAAAACACACGGACATTAACTATAGTCCTTCAAGTTAAATAATCACCGGGGATGAAAAACAAAAGAATATCAGGAAACTCATATGCAAGATTGCAAGTGTTCAAAGATTTCTTCCTTCCTTCATAAACTTCTTAGACTCTATAAGCCAACATATAGGACACAAGGGATAAAGCTACATTTCATCTAGTAACCATTAGAGTACCCAAGCTTAGGCCTTCTACACTTGATTGCAAGTGGGTCACAGAGAATTTCTTGGTTTCTTAAGCACTCGTTGGCATCACAGTTCTTGTGCTGGATTGCATCCAAGAAATAGCAACTTTTCCCATAATTGCAACTTCAAGATAGGGCCTCAGAGGGGTAAAAAAGAGTATTAGTTTGAACTTCTACACATTCAATAATGTCAAGAATTATTCAACCTAAAACTTTGAGCTACTGGGCGAGGTCTATAAAAATTGTATCCCAACTCTACACATACTATTCCTCCCAAGTATAGTCAGATACAGAGAGAGCATCAGAGGCATTAAACAAGGAGATATTCTTACAAAGAGGACAACCAGAAGCAAAGGTTGTTCCTTTCCGGGCTAAACGCGAAGTGGGCAACCGAGAAATGGAACAATTCCTTGCTGGGCTAATGGAGCAAACATCTGAAACAGGATATAGACAATCAAGGGAAAAGAATACAAATTTACAGAAAACTAACATACAGAGAGAGATAGAGAGATACCGCGAGTGGAGAGGGACAGAGAAGCAGAGACTTGAGCTACGGCCATTCTGTTGTTGCTGTAAACGAGAGGGCAAAAGACTGTAAGGCACCGCAGCATTTAAACTTAAATCCATTATCCAAAAGGGGTAGAGCTCTGTGAGATGACGAGGAGACATGTGAGAGGCACAAAATGACACGTTGGTCTTTCTGTTCTGGATGGACCCCCGGTTCTTTTGGGTGTACGAAAACAAAACCAACGTCCTACTTGTGTAGTAGGATAAAACTTTCTCGAAACTCATTTTGAAACGCTTGATCACACAAAACCATGCCTTGTAGACCACCTGCAAATGCTGTTTGATCTTGTACAATTTGGGTTGGAGCACCTAGTTATTCAAAAAATATAACAGAGGACCTGTGCAATTTAGCTCGCTATGCTTATGTTATCCGGCGAGCGAGTAAAAGTACAATTTTGACTCTAGATTTAGCGCAAGTCCCGACCAAAAGCTTTTGTCCTTCGCAGTTTTATCTTAAAAGACCCTAGCTTTAGTGACTTCATAATTCACTGAAACATTTATCTTGACTTAATGGCCCCTGATTCCAGTATCCATGACAAAATGTTTCCATTCTCTAATGTCCAGGTGAGTGGTATATATACTCCATATCATGGTTAAGTCATCTACTAAGATTACTTGCTGTTCATGACGAGAGGCCTAGGCACATGGAACTTGAACAAAAGCTTTATCCAAAACCAATTGCCCATATTAAAAGGCAGATTCTCAAACAACGAGCTAAAATGACAATTGAACTACAGACAATAAAACCTGAAGAAAGTACATAATCTTGTAGCTGAATTATTTCTTTTCACCTCCAAAGCTACCAGAAACAACCAAAAATGGCAGTTGATATTGAACTGTGATTCCCACCCAAAAATGACAAATTATAGAATAAAAGGCAAACAGAACCCAATGACCAAGGCCGCCATTACAACTTGAGGAAAATGAACTCTTCAATGGCTGGGATGCCACCAATCTTTTTCAAACTCTCCTTGCTAGGCGGTTCATCAACTCCAATTGCCATGACAGCTTGCTTTCGTGGCGCTATCCTTCCAACGCTCATGAAGCTGACATTCACATTCTCTTCTGCCAAAATGCTCCCCACCTTGCCTATCATACCTGGCTGATCAACCTGTCTGCAGAGTATGATGCTACCTTCCAAGCTCACATCCACCTCAAAAGATCCAACCTTGGTCAAGTGGGGAATACCATCCTTCACACGTCCCTCAACTTTTATCTCACCTGTCTCCGATATGGCACTAGCAAACTTGGATTCAACATTGGCAATCTGGACCTGAATAAACTCGAGTGCATTCTCTGGAGAACCATCTAGAGTGATACGTTCTTCAGTTATCCGCACGCCTCTCTGTTTGGCAGTGAAGTCAGCATTAACCAAGTTCACGAAAACACTGGATATGGGCTCAATCAGCCCCTTGGTGATCATGGCACGAAGCACCCTGGTGTCAAGGTCATCAGGAGCTCTGGCAGAAGCATAAGTTACTTTAACAGATTTCACACCACTACCGCCAGCTACCAGCTGGACAGCAAGTCTCCCAAGTTTCTCAGCAAGAACAACAAATGGTTTCAATTCTGTCAGAACCTGAGATGGAGAAATAACAACACCAACAACAAAAGCATTAAAATCCTCAATAATCTATAACAAAACCAAACCTCCTTAACAAGGTCAAAAACAATAACAGAAAGGTGATATACCTCAGCAGGAACCATAGGTGCATTGACTGCAGTCGCAGCAAGCTCTCCTCTCAAGGCCCCAACAACAGCTTCAGCTATTTCTATAGCCACACCTTCCTGCATACAAAACCCAAATGCCATAACATACCATGACTTGCATGACTGAGCAATATTTGAAGATTGACCCATGACCAAATGGTTAACAAACCTGAGCTTCCACTGTGCTAGCACCGAGATGAGGAGTTGCCGTAACATTCTCATGCTGCACCAATTTGCTGTCCTTCTCTGGAGGCTCCTGTGTGAAAACGTCAAGAGCTGCCTGAGCAACAATTCCAGCATCCAATGCCCTAACCAAAGCATCTTCATCAATCACCCCTCCACGAGCAACATTGACAATTCGAACTCCTTTCTTCATCTTAGCAAAAGTTTCATCATTGAGAATTTTTGATGTTGCTGGAGTAAGTGGCATGTGCAAGGAGATAAAATCAGCCGTTGATATGGCTTCATCAAAGCCCACAAGTTCAACACCAATGGCACGAGCTCGGTCAGCAGCAGCGTATGGATCGTGTGCAATCACATGCATGCCAAGTCCCTTCGCTCGTCTGGCAACTTCAGATCCAACCTTTCCAAAGCCCATCACAGCAAGTGTTTTCCCAACAAGTGAGACACCTACATATTTGTTCCTTTGCCATTTTCCTGGATCGCTCAAAAATAGAAGTAGATATGCTAGTAAGCCAATTTCTTCCATAAACTCTACTTTGACATAACAGAAAATTGTAGTAGTATAAATAATATGGAAAAGGATGCACTTGAATCTAGATCAACCTAATAACATTAGCTGCCATAAATGGTGAGCAAATTGCAGTAACTATAACGGTACAATATGCAGAAGCATTTTAACAGAGTATCTGGTGATATCACGAGAACTAAGCTGCTAAGTTTCCCAACTGGCCACAACTTAATACTTTGGACCAACTGAGAACCCGTAAGATATCGAGAAATTGTCGAAATATTTCCTGTACAATATCAATTTGGACGTCCCCTGAATATCAGCATCGTAAAGGAACTAAGTCGTACATGCCTTCCCATACCCTTTTACTTAGATATTACACATGAAATTCCAAGTCGTCGTGAGTCACTCTGTCTTCACATAAAAAAAAAGCACCCGCAAGAAAACAGTTTAAGATGAGACAACCAACAACATATGTACATGTCTTTTAAGCTCAGAAACATGCTTTGATCTGATCCACAGAATTTTTATGGAAAATTTCCAATCAATTTACGTTTCAAATCCTAGCTTCCAAATACACTGCAACTTACGTCCGGATATGGAATTGAATTCTTCTTTAAATTTTTAACTTTTTTCCAACTCTTCAACAATATCCCAACTCAGATCCAACAGTATTTCCCAAAACAACGATCACAAAAAACAGAACCATGCAACAAAACGCATTCAAAAGAACCAAAAACATGCAATAACTCGCACTTTAACCCCGAAAAAAAAAACCAAAGTAAACACCCCACTAACCAGCCTTAACAGATGCATCGGCTTGAGCAATATTCCTTGCCATGGCCGCAAGAAGTGCGATCCCATGCTCCGCCGCCGCAACGGTATTTGCAGTCGGCGCGTTCACCACCAAGCATCCATGCTCCGTCGCCGCGGCCAGATCCACGTTATCGATCCCAACACCAGCTCTACCAACAACCTTCAACCTGCCACCAGCCGATTCAAAGACCTCTCGGCTCACTTTGGTCCCACTCCGCACGATCAGAGCATCACAAAGCGAGATCTTTGTGCACAGCTCCTCCGGACTAAGGTTATATGAACAGTCCACGTTAGCAAACTCCTTAAGCAGCTCAAGCCCAGCTGCTCCGAGCTTCTCGGCAACGAGGACGGTGGGTTTTGCGTCGAGAGAAGCGGCTAGAACAATGAAGCGAGGCCTCCGGCGAGTGTTGCGGGGAGTCACGGAGAAAGCTGAGAACTTGGTGGCTGACAAAGAAAGGGACGAAAGTCTGTTATTGAGAGATGGAGTTCGAAGGTTGGTGGCGGCGCCTGTTGTGGCCATATCAGCGTTGGACGGTGGACTGGAGAGCAAAATGTAAGCTTTTGCTAGCGTGCGTCTGGGAGGGAGGGAGTGATTTGGTTTTATATTTTGGGTTTGGGGTTTGGTGAGGGTTTTAGATGGAAAGGAGCTGTCTCAGGCGCGTTACGATACGTGAGAGTGGGAAATTGGAGTTGCCCGTTCTTTATAATTATATGTGATTAAAATGGTAACATTTTTTGAAAATTTTTTATAATTTTTAATTTTTAAAATTTTTTATAATTATAATTTATGAATTAAATTAATATTAATTTAATAATTTATTTAAAATAAATTTAATTAATTCTTATTAAGTTTAAGATTTGAGTTAATATAATATATTAATAATATCTAGTTAATTAATGTATAATATTTATATCTAAGGATGTGGTTTTCCAAAATTGGAGTCTTTATTATATACATACCATTAAAAGAATTTTCTCCTCATTGGGTAGATACATGAATCTTAAGAAAACCTTATTAATTGACAAATCCGGCCTCTTTTAGGTATTTCTCATTATTTATATTTTCTTTTATTTTATGGTTTTAATGAATTGTTTCTGTATTTGCATTATTTTTATATTGTCTCATTTATATGTGAATCCATCGAAAATAGTCTCTCTATTATATAAGGGTAAGGTTACGTACTGTCAAACTTCTCCAAATCTTGCTTTATTGCCAAATTTTGGACTGGGTGATGATGATGAAGAAGAATTAAATTGGAACAACAAAATATTAAGTGAAAGTTATGTTAAGATGCAAAAGTTGGACTGATTAAATAATACACAGCCTTATCTTAATTAATAAGATGGAACTTTCATATCTTATAAAAAGTTATTTATTTATTTAAGCAACTCTCTCTAAAAGCGCGTGGGCAAAACCGTCAACGAAGTAACTTACAAAGACATAATGTGTGTGAAGTGGTGGGACCCGAGCTTTGGGTTGGTGAGCGATATTGGCAAATTTCAGTTTTGATTTCTCGCCGTAGTGGAAATGTAATAATGTATTCGTGTGGGGTTAGGTGAAAGATTCAAATTATTTCCTTTTTTACAAGAAAATTCGACATTTTTGTGGGCCTAGAAAAGCAACCAAAAGCATTAAAAATTGATTATTTCAAATTAAAAAATCTTATACAAAGCTTTCGAGAGAGAAAAAAAAAAGACGATCAATTTAAGCCGAGCCAAATGAGCTTGGTATATTATGAAATTAATGAGTTTAATTAACTTAATTGAGAATTTTATTTAAATTTCAAATTTTAGATTATATAGTTCAATTTAATCTAAATTTTTAATTTTTAATTTTAAAAATAAATATATATTTAATCAAATCATTCAAACTTAAACTTTCAAATTCAACTATAATGGAACGCATGTTTTTGATTGCCTAATGATGATTATATTACAAATTAAGTCATTTTTTACTATGTTAAAATACAATTATGTATAAAGTAGAGAGCATTGTCTAACAAAATTGCCGTAGTATTTATTAAATCTATTTTTTAACAGTTATCCATATATTTATTAAATCAATACATATATTAAATCTAATATATGTATTGGAAAAGTTAGTTGGTAAATTTATTTATTGAAAAGATGAAGGATGATTTGAGTTGAGTGTTGACTTGACTTTGGCCCTTCCTTGTTAGTGGTGCTACACTGGGATTTGTGTAGTGGGTACACTGATTACTATAAGATAACGCCTACCAACCGTACAAATGTTGGTAATAAATTTTGATCCGTTAAACTATTTAATGTAATATTTTATTAAATCAAGTCTAAATAAATATACGAATAAAATTAAACGAGACAGAATTGAAATATTCTAATGGACGTTGAGGATCTTGTTCAAACATTCTAGTAGATGTTTGAAAACGTTGATTTGAGTAATTATGCAAACTTGAAAATTTTTTAAGGTCTAATTTATGCATTTTTTAAAAGATGTATATTTTTTTAAAGAACATTAATCTTTTTACTTAAAGAACATTAATCCTGTTTAATCAAGCTTAGGGTTGTATTTGAATTTTTTTTTTAATTTCCAGTTTCGACGTAAAAAAATCTAACTTCATTTCTAATAGAACAATGTCATTTTTTATTTTTAATTTAAAAAAATAGAAATCAAACTAGGCTAAAATTTGGGCCACTTAGGCCCAATCAAGTTCAAGCTCGGACAAGAATTTTCAAGCTACGCTCGAACTTAGATGGAGCTGATTCGACTTTTGACCCATTGTCGCCCATATTTGAACCCGACCCATTACCAAGCCCAATAAAAATATTTGTAAGCAGTAGGTGGAGCAACATTAGGGCCAGACCGAACCTAGCACATTATTACCCAGGCCCAAACTTGGCCCATTGTCAAGACATTTGTAAGTGATATGTGGAGATCATATATTCAGCATGGTCAAATTTAAAGTTAATGACCAGATCTCTTGTTCTATGCACTCTTAACTTTTCAATCATACTGAGACCCCAGAAGCAGCAAACAAAAGCAAATCCACTCAAACCAAGGAAATGAACCTTTACAAACTCTAGCATGATGATGATGAAAAGTGAGTGAGGTATGCATCAGCCAACATGTGTCCCAGCTTCACCTGAGATTCAGTAGTCAGATGGAGATTGTCCTCTTGCAGTTGCAGTCCCTTTGCATCCACGCACACCACATTTGGCAATTTCATACCAAGCTGTGCTTCTCTTACTTTCTCCATGTACTCGCCTCCTGATGCAATTGCTACCTATAAACATAACATCAATGGATCTAAGCATGATTAACATAATTATGGTTGTGGATTTGTTTGCTACTCACCTGAATGATTGGAAGAGAAGGCATCCCAAGATCCTCTCTAACATTGTGTACCAACTTCACCATCTTCTCTTGATAAGCTTCAGCGTCGTTTAGACTGGAAGCATCGCTCTCTCCTTGGAACCACAACAAGCACTTTATCTGTCCTCCTCCATCTTTCGCACTCTCCTTAGCTCTCCTCACCATGTTCTCGTACAGCTCCTCCCCACGCGCCCACTCCTTGATGGCTGTCCCACCCACCGCGCACGGCACAAGACCCACTACTCCGGCGACCTTCCTCACCCTGTTCGAGAACGACATTCCGGGACCCACTCCACACACCTTCTTCGTGTCGATGTCGCAGTGGAGCGGCGCGTGGGCTTGTTCCCACTCGAGCTTGGCGGAGAACCGGAGAATGTCGGTGTGGGGTTGGCATTCCGGTGGCACGACGCCGTCCCACTTCTTGTGGTATTGATTGTGGTCGTATATTTTCACCATGCCGCCGCGGCCCGCCATGTTGCTCTGGCCGGACAGTATGAAGATGTTCTTCTTGGGTTTGATCATTTCGTCCATTTCCCGATCACACAATTGCAACCCAAAAAACCCCAACTATAAAGGGGTTGAAATCTTGTGTCCCATTACCCAAGCCCTACAACGTGCCATTCCTCCACAACCACAGATTTTAGTAGTCCTACTTATCCAAGCCCTACTCTGTGTCGTTCATCCACAGCCATAGAAATTTTGGTCCCCACTATAAAGTATTAAAGTTACAAGGAATGATTGGATCCTCTGTGTAAAATATTAATTTCATCTCCACATAACTTTGTTCAACTTGTAAAATATTAAGGAAAACCATGATGGGCCTAAGCCTACAGTGCCAACTTCAAGCGTAATAGGCCTTGGAAGTTGGAAGTTGCTGCCCTTGATCTAACCCAAAAAGCCTAAACAATTCACTCCTACTACTACTACTCGGAAATGCAGTCGCTTCTCTCACCGGCGATTCGCTCGGGTTTCTCCCCGTCGGTTTCGACGGTGGTTTTTACTAGCCCTTCTCTTCTTCAGCTGCGGCGGCTAAGTCGTCATTCACTCTGTCGTCCAAAATGTATACTAAATTCGCAGGGGAGCACACAATCCCTGTCCTTGTTCTCTCCATGTCCGTTGCCAAACGATCCGCTTAACAACAGAGTCCCGATACTGCCCTTTTCCAGAAGAAACGCTTCTTCTCCTAGTTCCAGCGCTTTTACTGCTCCAAACGACGAGGTTGAGAGGGCCAAACTCGCTCAGGTGCTTCTTTCCTTCTCGCGTGCATCAAAAAAGAAATACGCTGCAGATTTTTTTTTTGCCGAATCCTGATTTTTTTTTTGACTTTTTTGTGAAATTTGAGCGACCCATTTCAGGAATTCGCCAACTTTTACACGAAAGTTTCATTCTTTTTGTCTTTCAGTTCAACTTTTAATTGGTGGAGTTCCTGAATTTTGTTGCTTAAGAACATGTGAAACTAAAAGATCAGAAAAAATGGGAAGCTCTAATAATTTTTATGCTTGTAGGTTGCTAAGAGATTAGAGAATACATCGAAGTACTTCAAGCGGTTGGGCACTTATGGGTTTTGGGGACAGTTAATTTGCACGGCGGTTGCAGCTGTGATTCTTTCGTTTTCGATTATTGTCACCGGGAAGATATCCTCCCCAGCAACATTTTATGCCACTGCTGGTGGGATCGCAGCTGCTTTCATTTCAGTGTTCTGGTCGTTTGGCTACATTCGGATTTCGGAGAAACTAAAGAAAACAGCCAATGATCCTTCCAAGGTACTGGAATTCTTGATAACTATTCATAGTCCTTGTAATTTAGCATGATAACAATGTCTTTTGTGGCAAACCATGTAATAGTTCAAGTTCGGTATAGTGTAGACTAAGTTGAAATTTGTTAGGTTACAATGAAGATATAGAAGAAATGATTGACTCAAAGAAACAGGCAGTCTTTAAATTTATTGTTACAAAGTGATAGGCAACCATTCAGACTTTCTTATTTTTATATGTTAACCTTATGCTACACTTTTATATCTATGATACTATCTTTCTCTGGAACCTGATCTTGATGACGTTGGTTCTTCTATCTCACCACCAGACATGGTCAAAGATTCTGTATAGCACAATGGTATTCGTTGAAGATCAGGAAAATTCTTGGGCAGGCCTTTGCTCGTAGTAAGAATTAGAAGTTCTTCTGTTTGTATTAGTTTTTATGCTTGAGGCAATCTTATCATTATTTATTAGTAAATGCGGAAGAGGGCACTTAGCATTTAGGAGAATCATAGACTTCAGTGCCATTTTGTATTTTTCACGAATGTTCTTTGGTATAATGTAGTTTACATTGTACTCATCATCAAGTTGTATGTGAAGATGCCTAGATCTGTAGTCTTATACTCACAAGTCTATTTGTTTGTGTGAATTCTTCTTATGTGTTTCCTTAAGTTGGTTGGATCCACACGAGACGAATTATATACTACGAGAAGGGATTTGTCTAGTTGGTATCATAAAATATATGACCGTTAACTGTTCTTCCTAGTTCACAAAAACCCATATTATGTTAATGACGATAAGAATGTTGCTAAATTCAACCACATGCCATGAAGTTGCTACTGACTAATATGACATTGCCTTTGTTTGATTATCTTTCTTCTGTGTTCATTGTTCCTCTGATTCTTGTGTTTTAGGCACCTCCACGAGCTGAAGTTGTGAAAAGCTTAAAGAATGGTATAGTATTGAATCTGTTGGGAATGGGTGCTGCCATTTTCGGCATGCAAGCAACAGTTGGGTTGCTAGTTGCAAAGGCTCTAACTTCCTCTGCTAATCCGTACTATCAAGGAATTTCTCCTGGCTACAGCCCTGTTCTTGCTTTGGATGTATTCCTGGTGCAGGTACTAAGTTAAATCCGTTTCTTACTGTTTGAGTCCTGATAATGGGATAATCTGAATCCATTCACACCCAGAAAATGAAATTCTTTGTTTCATTGCATACACTAAGTGAGAGTCGAATCACGGATCAACATTTATCAAATTTGGTAAAATAAGCTTTGATATTCGTACGCAGATGAAACAATGAATAAAGCAGCATCATTTACACTCTTTTTGGTGCTTTTACAGGCATCGGCAAACACTATACTTTCTCATTTCCTGGGCCTATCTTGCTCCTTGGAGCTTCTGCGTTCAGTAACATTACCAGCTTCAGAAAGCATTCCAGTGCCAAGGGTTGCGTAAATTCTGTGTCTCTCTGTGATCAGTGTCTTTGATTGATTTTGTAGTCAGATCTTGTCGAGGAAGTGCGAAAAATTCCAGTGTAAAATTATCGTTAAAGTTGGTGAATATTGTTATTTCCCGGATTAATATCTTCTGGTACCAAGAATTGCATATGATATAACCCCAAACATACAAGAGTTTATGCACGCCATACGAGTTTATTTCCATGACACATATATCATATAATAGCTGAAATTGGTGTCTAAGCAATTATTGAAAATTTTATCACTAGCAACTGGACTGTTGTTCATCGCCATGTTTACCGAGAGAGCAACAGAGGTGTCGACTGACTTGCTTACTATGTCGGTCATTTTGCCGTCAGGGTTACATTTTTTGATACTACACCTATAGGGTGCCATATGATCCTTGGAGCAGATCTTTCGGGAATTTGTTTCCTTCGTCTTGTTATGTAATCCGGTTCTTTTTCCCTTAAAAAAAAAACAGAATTACATTAGCACGGGGTCTAGTCTAATTAGTTGTTACACTGACTTGGATTTGAGAGGGAAAACAATAAAAAAAAGATTCATTCTAATTTCTAAATTCGATGTTCATTTTAGTAATTTAGTTTGAGACTTGCGAATTATGTTCTTGTCAGCAGGTAAACACAAGTTTGTACCGAGCTAGAATAAGATATCTCATGAAACATGCATAGAGTTCATAATTTCGGTCGAAAGTGCAATTTAAATCTTAACATTTACACCAAAATGTAAGTTGAACTTTAACGTTTTGAAGCGTTCAATTTGAATTTTAACATTTACAAAACATTAAAAATAGACCGTATAAAGATGAACAATTTAACTAGTGTTACCTTCCGTTAGTTAAATACTACGTCATATATGATTCGTTTTTTTTTTTAATGCACATCAATGGGACTCAATTATTGTCATTAGGAATGTTAACTTGTATAAAACCTTCGTTAACTTGTATAGAACTGACTAATTAATTATTAATTACTACTGTAAAAGTTATAAGTTAGAAGAGATACAATCTATAAAAAGGGAACTATACATAGGGGCTTATCGAACTGCCTGGAGGAGAAAGATCATTAGAGCATAACGAATTTATAAAACCAAAGCAAGTAAATACAAATCTTGAATTATTATTAAGGCTTATAAGTAAAAACATAAGTAAATTATACTTAATGGCTAGGTTTGATACAATGAGAATCATCGAATGGTGGTGGCTTAATAGCCAAAAATATATGACTTATGCATCAGCTAGATTTAAAATCAACTTCCATCATGGTGAACTACCAAAATAGGCATTTGTTAAGCAACCCCCTTGGATTTATTAAATCAGATCAAAAACGTAATTTCTATAGACTTAAGAAAAATATTATATGAACTAAAGGTTATATGGTAGTTATTTTGCAATCAAGATGTCTAAAATTTAGTTGTTTATCGTAGAAATAAGCATATTCATGGAAAATATCATTTGTTGTGAGAATTAGAAGAATAAAGACTATAAGACAAAAGATAAAGTTGTTGATATCTTCAATAAATCCCTTAAAATGTTTGTGTAATTTTAGATGCATGAATTATAAAAGGTTAATAACAACTAAGTAATTTACTTTCTTTTAACTTTAATTTATGGTGTTAATGATTTGACTATATTCAAGTGAATATTTCTTTTGATTTAGTTATAATTATTTCCCCTCTATTATGAACAGGCATATGATGGCCCAATTTGGTAGTATAAGGTTATTTTATGATAGAAAGTTTGTAGTAGAACCAGAGTTGAAATATGCTTTTGATAAAGTAGGCCTTAATTATGTTAACTACAGGCAACCATATGAGACGGGAAAGGTGTTAGGATACCTTCAAGCGCATAAGGCCTATTACAGTGTACTCGATTTTGAATTTAATGAGTCATTGATATTTGATTGAATCAAATCAAAATTTTCTAAGGCTCATTACACTGATAAAAATCCACCAAATGATTGATATTTATGTAACTTATTTTTTAGAAACCCCAATCCTTGAGATGTTGCCTATAGCTAAAAGAGAGGATGGAGCTAGCAAGGTGAAAAGGGAAGTTGTGAAGCTAGTGAAGGAATTGGTGAAGAAGTTGACGAAGAAACTAGTGTAAGAGTTGGTGAATAAGTTGATGAAAGAGTTGACAAAGGAGTTGGTGAAAGATTTGGTGTAGGATTTGATAAAAAGCTGGATAATCACAACAGAGACCACAACGAAGGTTTTATACAAGTTAACATTCCTAATGACAATCAACTAGTTGAAATTGAGTCCACTAATTATGGTGATTTTATTGATAATGATGAATATTCCAGCGGAGAAGAGTTTGTGAACCATTGTAAAGACCTAGTACTAGCATTAAGTGTAATCCATCTGATGTGGCAACACATTTGAGATTGGAAATGGAGTTTAGATTAGCTAAAGAATTTAGGGATTTTGTTGTGGATTACGTAGTACGAACATGATACAATGTCAAGTTCAAAAAAGGTGAAAGTCATAGGATTAGAGTTAGATGTATCGAGAAATGCCTATGGGAGTTATATATTGGTTGTAACAAGAATGAATGGTAGTTCAAAGTTAAGACATACAATCATAAGCATATTTGTTTTACTACTGGGGTTGTGGGTTCCGAAGCCCACTGGGGAATCTCACCCATGATCTGGAGCTCACCCTTATAAGTATTGTCCCTGA
>JAOQMQ010000195.1:29690760-29709140 GCA_027563845.1 Erythroxylum subrotundum | reverse complement strand
TCCACATTTCTCATTCCTTGCTTTACTCTTATCTATCATTTCTTAGTTCAAGAACTTTCATTCACGTGCTCTTAACTCGTGACTAACCACCGAAATTTCTTATTCAATGGTTCTAATCTCCTACGAAAAGTTCGGAGTCCAACAATTATTTCTCAAAGATTGATTTGAAGTCAGGATACCACCAAATTTGGGTTGCGACGACTGACTTGCCAAAAATTGCATTTCGAACTCATTTGGGGTATTATGAATTCCTTGTTATGCCTTTTGACTTAACTAATATTCCAACAACTTTTCAAGCCACCATGAATGACATATTTCGTCCTTATTTATGCTATTTTATTCTGGCATTTTTTAACGATATCCTTGTTTATAGTCGAACATGGAAGGAACATATGGAACACTTGTTGATTGCTTTTACTATGTTGCATCAAAATTCTTTTTTGGCAAACCAAAAGAAATGTATCTTTGGGAAAAGCTCAATCGAGTATCTTGGCTATATGTTGTCCGCTAATGGCGTGGCTATGGATTCATCAAAGATCTCCTCTGTTTTACGACGGCCTAGACTAGCGTGTGTGAAGGAGGTTCGGGGATTTATAGGTCTCATTGGATATTATCGTCGTTTTATTCAAGACTATGGTCGAATTGCTTCTCCTTTGACTCAATTGCTGCGAAAAGCAAATGATGATTAATTTTAGTGGAATGGTGAGGCTCAAAAGGCTTTTGAGGAATTACAAACAGCTGTAACAACATCCCAGTTTCTTGCCATGCCTGATTTTTCTAAACAGTTCATTATTGAATGTGATTCGTTGGGAAGTGGGATCGGAGTGGTGTTAATGCAAGATTCACGACCTGTTGCTTTTTTCAGCAAGTCTTTGGCACATAAAATACTATCAAAATCATCATATGAACGTGAGATGATAGCTTTGGCATTATCGATACAACATTGGCGTATGTATTTATTGGGTCTTAGATTCTTGGTGAGGACAGATCATAGTAGCCTTCGACATTTGCTATAACAATAGATCACAACACCTATACAACAACATTAGTTGGCTAAATCAAAATCTTGATCCCCAATGATTAATCTATACTAGAAGAAGCAAGCGTGAAAGACCAGCTAAGCCTAATCAAAGTACTGAGATGGACCTATAATTAGGTTTCAAATAGTTACATGATGGATGATTAATTTTGAAGAGAATGTTAGAGTTTGTTACGATATTTGTTTTTTAAGAGAATAATCACGTGAGAGGAGGAAATGATTGTTTTTAATTAAGACCGTCACTTTTGTATGAACGGTTTTACTTTTATTGGCCGGAGAAGAACAGAATATTGTATTTTTTAGATTTTGGGGCGGCTGCTTTACTTTAGCAAGGTCAGTGGTAATTGAGAAACACTGATTCATTAACAATCAGAGTTTTCTTTACAATTCTGTTTTTTTTTTCTCCCTACAATTTCTTCTCTGGCTCTTAACTCTAACAGACCCGCCTACCAAGTTATTCTACAGATTCTGGCATTACAACTGGGTGAGGAGTATGATTGGATATGTAATAACTTCTTCAATGGAACTCCTATCTTATTATACAGACTCTGCTGGGTCGAGAGTGAAGCAGTACAGTACTACCCTTCTTAGATGCAATCAATTAAGACATAAAAACATGTGCTGTGCCTAGGAAAAGCAAACCTGGCCTTGATTCTAGTCTGGGAAATCACAACCAAAACGAAACATCCTGGATAGTTCCCTACCACGTGTGAACCATCTTTTTCCAATACTCATTTGTTTACTGTCACACTTTTCAAACATTTTCATACTGCTCCTCTACCTAATTAACAGTCCATGTTTTATATATTTTATGCAGATATGGGTGGTTGTGTGTATCCTGTCTCCTGTTTGGGAAACTTGATTCTGGCAAAGCTTAGAATGGTCACCAGTGAATCGTTAGTGTTTAACTACGAAATGAAATTAATAATTGCAACTTGGTATATATTATTTTATTTTTGTATCCATTTTGCAAATATCAACAGTTTGTCTAGCTCAGATTCTTTCCCAACCATTTGTAATGAATGCGAACACATGTGAAGTTGCCTAGGGAAAGCAATGTCAGATTCCATCGTTGCAGGTTTAAAAGATCACTTGGTGTTTATAATGAAACATCCTCGATTATTCCTTAACATGTGCGTATTGCTCGTAAGATAATCTTCTTAATTATGTCACACTCCATTGAGTATCTGCAATCGCTTGCATCAGATGGTATATAGTAATGTATATGCTCTTCTATATATATATATATAATTAATGAAATGAAAGATGGTATATACCCCATAAATAACGTTCATCATTGTAATTGAATTTGGATCCATGAAATTGTGAACAAAAATATAACCAATAGTTTTGAACTTTTAACTATATGAAAAATAATAAATCAAAAATTTTAAACTAAGAATTATTCTCATAGGTTGAGCTCATTTTGAATTACTCAATAAACCAATTTTTTTTTAAAGAGCAAAATAATTAAAATTCTCCTTAAAAATAATAATTCTAAACTCAAATATTAATTTTTGATATAAAATATCGATATCTTATTGTTATTAATGATTAAAAAAATTCAACCAATCCGACCGATTCAACTGTAAAAATCTTGAACCTTTTAATTTTTTCGTTTGATGTTCAAACTTTCTAGTTGTATTTACTTTAATAACTCTTGTTGTTAAAAACTGACTACTTTATTAATTAATCAATTAATTTTTAAATTAATAGATTCTTATAAACTAAAATAAGTCAATTAATTTTTAATTAATAATTTCTTTTTTAATTAAACTTCAAATTGTTTTATGGATAAAAATAATTTATTTTAATCATATTTTAAATTATTTAATTTTATAACAATATAATCCTGGTTAAAATTTAAATATGATACCTTTTAATAACATTCATCATTGTAACTGAATTTGGATCCATGAAATTTGGAATTTGAACTTTTAACTATATGAAAAATAATAAATCAAAAAATTTAAACTAAGAATTATTCTCATATGTTGAGCTCATTTTTAATTACTTCTTAAAAATAATTAAAATTCTCCTTAAAATAATAATTCTAAATTCAAATATTAATTTTTGATATTAAATATCGATAGCTTATTGTTATTAATAATTAAAAAATTCAACCAATTCGATCGGTTCAATTGTAAAAATCTTAAACTTTTAATTTTTCCATTTGATGTTCAAACTTTCTAATTGTATTTACTTTAATGACTTTTGTTATTAAAAACTGATCATTTAATTAATTAATTAATTAACTTTTTAAATTAATAAGTTCTTATAAACTATAATAAATTAATTAATTTGCAATTAATAATTTCTTTTTAATTAAACTTTAAATTTTTTAATGAATAAAAACAAATTTATTATAATCATATTTTAAATTATTTAATTTTATGACGATATAATACTGGTTAAAATTTTAAATCTTAAACCTTTTTATAAGTTTAACTCGGGTTTTTATAATTCTGGTTCTTATTCAAAAATATTTGTATTTTTATTGGGTTAATTGATAGTAAAAGAAAACTAGGTAAATAAAACACAAAGAAATAGGCGTTAGCATGTCGCTGATGTGGCAGGTTCACAGGACTTTGCCAGCTCATCGATAAACCATCTTCAATTCCTCAAATGAGCAAAACACGCTTTGGTCGTTTGTCCACGTCGGAATAGGCCCCATAAAAAATATCGAAAAATCAAAATCCTTCACGTAAATGCTCTCCAGCCTGGCTTCTCCAGTCAAACTTATCCTCGTAGGCTCGGCCTTTAACCGCCAATTTCCTCCCTCTAATTTCTCGCGATATTTTCTATAACTGTAACCATAACGGTCACCTGTAAGGAAATAAAAGAAGAAAAGAGTTTAAAAATTTTTCAAATTCGCCCGAGATTTTGGTTAGATTCTCAGAAATTAAAGCGCCTTATACAGCTGTTTTATACTGAACTGGTAACTGAACAAAACCGGTTCCAATAACGCCTCTTACCTGTTTTTTTTTGCAGGTTTTACCGGTTACCCTAACGCTTCCTATATAAACGTCTGCTTCCTCCCTCGTAACAGGACTACTCTCGTACAGAACCACCGTTTCTCTGTGTATCTCTTCTGTGTGGTTTCGTGTTAATGGATCACGAATCGACTCTAGATCGGGTTAAAGGACCATGGAGTCCTGAAGAAGATCATTTGTTGCGGACTCTGGTGCAAAGGCACGGAGCGCGTAACTGGTCATTGATCTCCAAGTCGATACCCGGTCGCTCAGGGAAATCTTGCCGGCTTCGTTGGTGTAATCAACTTTCGCCGGAGGTTGAGCACAGGTCTTTCACGCAAGAGGAAGACGAGATCATAATGAGAGCTCACGCCAAATATGGTAACAAGTGGGCGACGATAGCACGGTTCCTGAATGGCCGAACCGACAACGCTGTTAAGAACCACTGGAACTCGACATTGAAGAGAAAATACTCGGCGATCATTGAGGAAGGTGGTTTGATCGAAGAGCAAGAGCAACAACCGCCGTTGAAAAAGCCAGACGCCGTAACCGTTTTGACTCCTCAATCTCAAAGTCCAACTCCGTCTGGATCCGACGTTAGCGACTGCGGACTGCCGTTAACGCCGTTAGCTTCTGATCAGGTGGAGTCAGAATCACGAGCTAAAACTAGGACCACCAACGACGACGTCTCGACGGTTCTCTCGCTCTCCCTACCCGGGACAGAGTCCGCAAGGCAGGAGTTGTCTCAAAAAGAAATATCACAGAAGTCTTTTGAATGCAAAACGACGGCGTTTGGGGCCGAAATGTTAGCAGTTATGCAGGACATGATAAAGAAGGAAGTGAGCGAGTACATGGCGGCAATTGGCAAAAGAGGGGACCGTTTTGGTCGAGAACAAAGGGGTTAAAAATAGCATTGGACAAGACTCAAGGATAATTATTTTAGTTAATTTCAAATTCACGATCTGGTAAATTTGAATCATTATTTAGATGTAGATATACAGAGTGTGAAAGAGAGAGACAGAGTCTAGAAGGCAGGAGGTTATGAGATGAAAAAGAAAAAGAAAAATTAGCTTTTCTTGCACTGTTTTACGGTTTCAGTTAAAATATCAACTTCTTAATTTTCCCTGTATAAGGTTTGTTTCTCTATTGAGTGACGGAACTGGTACGATTGTGTACTAGGACTCTGTACTCGATTAAACTTGTTCGTTCAGTTGAGGCGGTTGGTGAAGTTGGTAGTCGCTAGGTGACTTTAAACATAAATTAGTTATGGAGAAAATTAAGGAAAATATTCTTTTCGTGTTAAGAATATTCTCTTTATTATTTGGATTAAAAATATATTTTTTAAAATTTTGATATTGAATAATTTTTTTAAAAAAATTAAGCACTGTATAATTTGATATTCTTAAAAATTAAAGAGTAGTGTATACTTTGTTATTCCTAACTAAATCTATTTTTAATTAGATAATTTTATATTATTTTTTAAAATTTAGAGCAATATTTTTTAAACTGGACTAGAACTTAAACAAGTAAAAGAGAGATTCAAAATTTAAAAGATTTAACCGATATTAAACAGTAATAAAAATTGTCAAACATTGAATAAAATTAAAGAATTTGAAATATGATTAAAAGAAATTATTTTTATTTATAAAAAAATTTGAAGTTTAATTAGAAAAGATATTATTAAATAAAAATTATTATATTTATTTTGATTTATAAAAAAATATTAATTTAAGAAAATTAATAGATTAATTAACAAAAAGATAGATTTTTATCAGTAAAAATAATTAAAATAAATCGAACTAAAAAGTTAAAAATCGTAAAAAAATTAAATAATTTAAAATTTTAAAATTAAACCGAACGAATTAATTGTATATTTTAATTATATTAAACCTTCAATAATGCTTTTCTAAATTCTTAAAGAGCCGCTGAGCCGCTGAGGTATCAATTATAAATATTACTTCCATTAAAAAATTTCGTTCAGTATTAGCGATGTTTGTTAGTGTAATACCTCCGTTAAGTCCATTAGGATCAAATAGGCCCAAAGTTTGGTGGGTCCAATAAGCTAAATCCTTCCTGGAAGAAACTTCACGAAAGAGAGAAGAAAAAGTTGATGCAGAGACATAGTCGTCGTCGTTTTACGACTGAAAGCTCTGTGCCAGAGAGATTGGAGGCTCCTCCGCAGATCTCCGATCAAGAACTGCGAAATCCAACAACTAAGTAGATGTTGCCAACGTCTGCGAGAGGACGTGCATCGTCCTCCTCATCTCGCCCCAATCCCATCTTCCAGTATCTCCGTCGAATCGTTAAGGTTGTCATCTTCTCTTTCTCTCGACTCAGCCCAAATTGGATCGGAGCTGTTTAAAATTAGGGTCTTGAGATTTAATTATTTGTTTTTTTTTTTTGGCAGTGGCAACAAATGGATATTGAATACACTTTCTGGCAAATGCTTCACCTTTGCACCTCCCCTAAAATTGTGTACGTTTGCTTTCTATTTTCCATTTTTATCGTCTAATTATTCTCTATCTGAGTTAATTGAGAAAAAGAGTTCCTAATTTCGTGATGATGCATCTTGTGCGGTGCGGTATGATTGCGGCAGGGCAGCTATCAGCACACTAAGTATCACAAGCGTAAGTTCATTTTCGCTGAACATCCACTTTCTGATCTTCTTCTTGTTCAGTGTTCAAAATAATATTTGTATTTGCTTTGCATGATTATGTATGTGGATCATTCATAATAGATTTAGAAAATTTTGTTGTGCCCACGTAGAGTGGTTTATATATGATAAAGCATTCTTATCCCAGGACGTTGTTTTTGGGTTAAGATATGGATTCCTTATATATAAACCACCAATCCTCCTAAAATAAAACAATAAGAAATTTCACATAGATGAGATCAGGTTTAAAAAAATTGTGATCCTGCTTAATTCAATTGTGAAGTTGATTGATAGATGGAGATGCAGACCTCTAAAGAAAAGAAACTATTCAAGTAGGAAGTTCAAGGAACCATTGTAGAGAATTTGTTCACTTTGGCACGTTGCTTGCAGCACTATGAAATATAAATTTTGGTCCTGGACTAGGGCTACAAAAATTGCATTGGAAGCCAAATGCGAGTTGGAATTTATAATTAGAAAGCACCAGAAATTTTGAGATTGACTGTCACTTGATTAGTGAATTGAACTCTGTAGCTTGCCTTCTTTTGGAGATTCTATCTCGATAAATGGTGATCCTTCTTCGAATTTTCAGCAAACACCTTGTGTGCATATGAATTCTGTTTAAGTTTTTCATGGAACCAAAGTGGGTTGTGGAAGCCAATGTCTGAGTAAAAAATTGTTATTCAAAGAAGAAGTTTGAATTAATTATTGTTTACAAATAGTGAGCAGACTTGATTCGAACAAAATGTTTGAATAAAAATGTGTTTGCAGATTGTGAGTATAATATGACTCCTTAGTTGGACTAAGACCTTGGTCGAGTAAGATATGTACTTTACAGTGAAGAAAATAGTGAAGAAAACTATATTGACCTTGATTATCTGTACATATGATTTCTATGATATATATACAAGAAACCTAGCTATAATTAAGGGATGTTCTTAACTATCAAATCTCCCAATTATAGGGATAGATCTCTCAATTATAGGAAGAGATCACTACAGATATTAATTTCTAAATATATACACAAAAATAATCCAATCTAATTACTCTATTCAACACTCCCCCTCAAGTTGACGCATAGATATCACACATGTCCAACTTGCAAACAAGATTGTGAAACTACTTGTTGTAGAGTCCTTTGGTGAAGACATATGCCAGTTGTTCATTAGACCCCACATATGATAAGTGTAAAAGACCATCCACAAGTTTCTCCATTACAAAGTGTCGGTTGATTTCTATGTGTTTTGTTCTATCATGCTGAACAGGATAGGTCCCAGGTTCGATTCCATTCTAGCCCCTCTTGTAAGAGCCTGGGGTAGCCGGGGTTTTACCTGTAGGTGGAGAACTAGTTGGGCCCTCAATGATGAGGTGCGCCCGCTTGGTCCGCCTGTGGGGTGGTGCGCCAGTTGGGCCCTCGGAGAGGTGTGCCCGCTTGGCCCGCTTGTAGGGTTTCCTCAAATCCAAAAAAAAAAAATGCTGAACAGGATTGCGAGCTAGCTAATGGCAACTTTGTTATTACAGTAGATGGATAAACTTCCTCCATCCATCAGTTGTAACTCATCATCAACTTTCTTACCCACAAGAGTTTGCATACACCTTGTGCCGTAGCTCTGTATTCTGCTTTCGCACTGGATCTAGAAACTACATTCTGTTTCTCGCTTCTCCAAGTGACTATATTTCCTCCTATGAGCGTACAGTAACTAGTGGTTGATCTCCTATCATCTAGAGATCTAGCCCAACTAGCATCTGTTAATGCTTCTATCTTAAGGTGACTAGTGTTAGTGAACAAAAGGCCTTTTCTTGGTGCAGACTTTAGATAGCGCAGTATGCGAAATACAACCTGTAAGTGTGGATCTTGTGGATCATGCATATACTGACTCACCAAGCTAACTGCATATGCTATGTCTGGTCTGGTGTGAGAGAGATAGATGAGTCTCCCAACTAATCTCTGATATCTTCCCATGTCTACTGATATACCTATTCCTGCTTGAAGTTTGTGGTTGTTCTCGATAGGAGATTCAGCTGGTTTACAACCCATCATACCGGTTTCTTCTAACAAGTCTAGAACATATTTCCTGTGGGAAATAAAGATTCCTTTTCTTGATCTAGCGACTTCAACTCCCAAGAAATATTGCAACTTCCCTAGATCCTTAATTTCAAATTCATGAGCAAGGAGTTTCTTCAGCCTAACCATCTCTTCTGTATCACTTCTCGTTACCCCAATGTCATCAACATAGACAATGAGAAGCGTGATCTTGCCTTGGGAATGCTTGATAAATAGGGTATGATTCGCATTATTCTGGTGATAACTAAAGGAAATCATGGCTCGACTGAATTTTTCAAACCATGCTTTGGGTGACTGCTTTAGCCCATACATGGCCTTTTTTAACCTACAAACCTTTCCTTGTGTCTTCTCATCTTCGAACCCGAGATGAATCTCCATGTACACCTCCTCCTCTAGATCCCCATGGAGGAAAGCATTTTTAACATCAAACTGTTGTAAGTCCCAATCTAAGCTAGCTGCACAAGAGAGTAGAATTTTGATTGTATTCATCTTAGCAACAGAAGCAAAGGTCCCCTGATAGTACACTCCATATGTTTGAGTAAAGCCTTTGGCTAGCAGTCTCACCTTGTATCTCTGCTTCACTGCGAATACCCATTTGCAACCAACTTTCTTTTTTCCTTCTGGAGCAGTGATGAGTTCCCAGGTCTCATTTTTTGCTAGAGCTTTCATTTCCTCCGCCATAGCTTCTTTCCAATGGACATTTTCCATTGCTTCTATCCAATCTTGTGGAATAGACACAGAGGAAACAAACAAGACAATGGGGGAGGAGAGAGCGAGTCATAGGAAACAAAGTTAGAAATTGGGTGCTTAGTGTAAGTTCTAACATCTTTCCGAAGAGCAATAGGCTTATCTAAATCATCAGATAAATCGTATTCTAACTCACCAGTGTTTTCGGAGGAAGAGAATGGCATAGACTGCATGAAGGCTTTTTCTGTCCTTTCTCTTCTTGAGTATGTTTGCAAATATGGTTTATCTAAGCGCCTACTTCGATCCTCCTGAATCAGACAAGTTTTCTCCTCCTGAAATGTTCTCTCTCCTTGGATTATATTATCAAGCAACACCTCTTCACTCTCATTCTCCCCTTGAAGAGGATTTTGATGTATGGAGAAATAGGGCTCACACTCCAAAAAAGTGACGTCTATACTTACAAAGTATTTCTTAGACGGAGGGTGATAACACTTATATCCTTTTTGTGTGGGAGAGTATCCAACAAACACACACTTCAAGGCTCTAGGCTCCAAATTGCCTACATTCTGAGCATGAACAAAGCAAATACACCCAAATATTCTTGGAGGTACAATATACAAATTTTTACCTTGCAAAATTTCTACAGGCCTTTTAAAGTCCAGAATTTGAAGTGGCATTCTATTGATAAGATAGACAGCTGAAAGGACGACATCATCCTAATATCCCTTTGGAAGATTCATAGTGAACATGAGTGATCGAGCTACCGCTAGAATATGTCTATTCTTCCTTTTCACAACTCCGTTCTGGTCACTAGTATAGGCACCGTTGGTTTGATGTATTATTTCCTAGGAATCTAGATAAGCACAAAATTTTTCATCCATATACTCCAGTCCATTATCAGATCTCAAGATTTTAACTTTAGCATCATGTTGGGTACAAATCATTTTATGAAAAGATTGAAAGCACGAAAACACTTCATTCTTGGCTTTTATCAAATAAACCCAAGTTAATCTTGTGCAATAGTCAATAAAGGTCACAAACCATCTATGGCCAAAAAGTGAGGGATTTTGAGTAGGACCCCAAACATCGGAGTGAATTGTCATAAAAGGAACATAACTTCTATTATTAGATAAATGATAAGAACTTTTCATATGTTTGGAAGTTCACATGCTTCACAAAACAAAGAATTAAAAGAAGTTCTTTTAAACAAGCTTGGATATAATTTTTCTAGAGCAAAAAATGAGGAATGTTCTAACCGCCTATGCCATTGTAGAATTTCCTTATTAATCACATCATTCCCAAGAGATGCTTGATGAGCAACTGTCATGGGATTTTCTTCCAAGATGTATAAGCCATCCTGTAGTCTGCCAGTTCCAATCCTCTACCTTGTGTAGAGGTTTTGAAGAACACAATAATTAGGAAAAAATTTAACTTTGCGATTAAGATCCTTAGTTATAGAACTGACAGAGGGAAGATTAATAGGAAAACAAGGTACGTGAAGAACTGATGATAAAGTGATATTAGAAGTACAGGTAACAGAACCTATACCAGATACGGAGGTAAAAGATCCGTCAGCTATTCTAACATTATCCCCTTTTTCCATGAGAATATGTTAAAATTTTGTTTTAAGAGTCTGTCATATGTCTGTTAGCTCCAGAGTCTATAATCCAAGGCTTATCTTTAGGATTTGAGGACACAATACTTGATTTTGCAATATTTGATCTACCAACTGTGGAAGGAGAGTCTAGTTTTGAGAGAAGATGTCTTAAGTTCTGAAGTTCCTCATTGGATAAAACTCCTAATGGTGCTTCAGATGCTTCATTCCCTTCAGCCAAGTTAGCACGACCTTTTACCATTGAGTCGCCGTGTTTTCCACGACTCTTATTTGGTTGGCCATGCAGTTTCCAGCAGGTTTCTTTGGTATGGCTTTGTTTTCCACAATAATCACAGGGTAAGTGATCCTTATCAAATTTTGGCTTCTCAGTAGAACTAGCCACTAACCCTGCTTTCTCAATAATGGTTGTATGTGGCATAACATTTCTTCTACTTTCTTCTTGCGGAACAAGAGAATATGCAAGTTGTACTGAAGGGAAAGGTTCTTTTCCAAGTATAATACCTTGTATATGATCGTATTCTGGTTTGAGACCCACTAAAAAATCAAATACTCGATCCTCCTCTATCATTTTCTGGAATTTAGCAGCATCTTTTGAGCATTCTGCTTGAAAATCCTGATAATAATCTAGTTCCTGCCACAATCCACATAACTCCGCAAAATACTGTGATACAGTCATGTCTCCCTGCTTTGTGTTATGCAGTTTATTACGAATATAAAAAATTTGTGCTTTATTACCTACTTGAGAGTATCTTAGGGAAGCAGCTTGCCAAATCTTTGTTGCTTTGTTGAGTAACAAATCTGTCCTAGCAATCTCCGGTTGCATTGAATTTATAAGCCACGACATCGCAAGAGAATTCTCGGACTCCCAATGATTATAATCAAGATTGTTGACATCAAACCTCTGACTATCACCATTAATGTAACCTTGTAAGCCTCTAGCTTTGATGAACAACAAACGAGATCTTGACCAAGCAAGATAATTGGTCCCATCAAGTTTCATAGGATTGATTTGAAGTGAAGGGCTATCAGAACTTGAAAGAGTCACCTTTTTTCCATTCATCTGCTACAGAAAACTAGGAACAGACAAGAACAAAAAATTTCAGTATAAAGAACAGGCCCTTAAATTAGAGAGGGCTCTGATACCATGAAGAAAATAGTGAAGAAAACTATATTGAACTTGATTTTCTGTACATATGATTTCTATGATATATATATACAAGAAACCTAGCTATAATTAAGGGATATTCTTAACTATCAAATCTCCCAAATCTCTCAATTATAGGAAGAGATCACTACAGATACTAATTTCTAAATGTATACACAGAAACAATTCAATCTAATTACTCTATTCAACATACGGAATACTGCTTGGATGACTTAGTAAAATGAGGAATAAAAATGTCCGATGTGAGGGGAAGTGTCAAAATGATTAACAAGTCCCACGTCGAAAATGAACAAAGAGATAAGAGTAGTTTATATATGAGAAAGGATTCAAGATTTCAACTTATATGTAAATCACTCCTCCTCCTAAAACAAAAGCAATCACAAACATGTTTGGGGGTAGGATGCTTTTGTTGAGATCTTAGAACTGTAGACTTGATCTTTGTGCTGCAAAGTTGTAAGTTGAATTTGTCGTAAGACACTTGCTGTTTGTGTAAGTTTTTGCAATCTTAAAGAGGAATTTGAAATATTGTTATTTTTCTCTCTGTTCTCAGAAACTAAGAATCAATGGGCTCGTGACGACCCTGCTTTTGTTGTAATCTGCAGTCTCCTATTGGTAGTTGCAACATTGGGTTATTGTGCTGCGTAAGTCAACCGTATTATTTTTGTTCGCATTTACATCTTTTCACTGTGTAAATTTGTCGACTGTCACCTAAGCATTTAATGATGAAATATTGGAACTTCATTATGGTATCAGGAGGAACCTTTTTGGGATTCTTCCAAGTTGAGCAACATATAACGTGCACGACAAAGCAGTACTTGATTTTGGTTGTAACAGTTCTGATATTGAGCATTGTCTTGAACAAAAGCTGTTAATACACTGAACTTTTGTCATCTGTTTACCATTTAACTGTCGTTCAATGTGATCTGAAATTCTTGTCCAGGGTATTAAGCTATAATTGCTGATTGTTTTTTTCTTCTTTTCTTTGCCAGGTATGATCATAGTATTGCACATGCTGTTTTTGTTGTTATTTCAGTACTGGTTTTCCATTTCTTAATCACAGGAGTAATCCTGGCTACATTTTGTTGGTAAGAGCCACTATCCTGAATTGCTTTACTATTGATAGTGAAGTTACATTTTATCAATGTTGAATTTTCCTGTTAATTACTCTTGGAACTTTTGTCTTCTATTCATTCAACTGTTTCATTATTGTAACCTGATTCTGTGGGTCGGAGATGAAATATTAAACGGAAAGATGATCCTGAAACTTTAGTTTCAATGCTCAAGCACTAACTTTACAAAACAGTACAGGGTCTAGGTATTGTGACTCATTCAAATAATAGTTGTATGGTTAGGTTACTGAATTTTGATTTGTTATGACGGGAAAGGATGTTCTTGTGAGCAGATATATGCTTGATAAAAGAGTTGATTCCTTCTCATCGTGGAGTCGCTCTGTTTATGTAATGCGATTGAGGCCTGTACAGATGATTGTAATTGCATCCATTACGTGCAGGTTTTTGACTAATGCATATCTTCGGGAGGAAGCAACTAACAGTCATGTGGTTGAACAACGAGTTGAATGGTAAGTCTAGAAACTTTGGGTTCCATTATTTGAAGTATGTTTCTATTGTTTCTTTAACTGCAAGGGGTAGGCTTGTTTCCATAACGGAGATTATTGCCTGAAAGGATACTTTTGTTTTTTAGTTATGAGACTATTTCCAGATCATTTAGATTTAATTTTATGTGAAATAACAGGTTCACTTAATATTATATTACAGTGAAGTTAAATAGTTTTGGCTGACCTTTTCTTTTCTCCCGGTTGAAGGCTGTATGCATTTGACGTGCATTGCAATTCTTTCTTTCCATTGTTTGTCATACTTTATGGTAAGTTCCATGTTAATATGTCTTGACACGTTTTATTAAGCCCAGTTATGCGACCTTAAGGTTCCTGTTGTTTCTTTTGCAGTTATACATTATTTTCTTTCACCTGTTCTCGTTGCTCATGGATTCATCCCTGTTTTGCTGTCAAACCTGCTTGTCATGGTGGCAGCCTCATACTATCATTATCTCAACTTTTTGGGCTATGATGGTAAGCTTATTTATGTCATTTTCCATTCAAATATTTACACCGTTTTTATTGCAGCTTTCTGTACTATAACCTTACTGAGCATTTCAGTGTCATGCAGCTTTAGTGTGATCGGTGCATTTGTATTAAGATTCATTTGCCTTTCTGATTTGTTACATTTAGAGACTTCCTTTTCTTTCTAGGGTCCTGTCAGGAGATAATTTGTATGAGAACTGTTAAAATGAGAAACTTTGAAACCAAAAGAATCCAATAGAGTGCGCATAGACCTTTTGTCTATATCATAAACGGTCGAGTAATGCTTTCCAACCTTGGTTGGACTGACTGTTAAGTAGCTTGGTTCTGAACCTGCGTTTCTCCAATCAGTTTCTTGTCTTTGGTCAATGTGTGGGTCTTAATGCTGTTGAATAACTGTGATAGTAGTCAGTGGGATTAAAATCTGCAGATCCATGATCCCCCCACTGTCATATGTTGAGGAAATGCACTGACTACATCTTTCAATGCAGTTTTACCCTTTCTGGAAAGAACAACGTTTTTCTTATACCCAATCGGCATCGTCATTGTCCTTTCTCCTATATGTAAGTGTCGAGTGCAATATTTGATAGCTTTGCCTTGGGTTGTGTTGCTGCTAAATCTTTTTTTTTTTTTAATAATTCTCTGAATTACAGTGATTTTAAGTGGCTTCAACCCTTCAAGATATTTTATGAATGTGTATTTTAGTCAAAGGCTGTGATCTATGGTTCACGAAGGCTAGCAATTGAAGTAATGCATATATAAAAAGAGGTTGGGTTGCAGAGTTCAGAGACGAACTAGAGCTTCAGAAATGGCATATGAATCTTTGACATACATGGTAGCTGGTGGCATTTTGCAACTTGATAACAGAAACGTATTGGAGACGGGACATCTAGGATCAATCTCTTTATTCACTCAAGTGGATCTAATTGTAATGATCTCATGTTGTGAATTTGTATGCTTTCCATTGATCACTTTAATTGAAAATTCTTAACCAAACATAAAGCTTCTAGTAATGGTGTTCGACTTTGATGAAGAATAAAGTTTAAATAATTAAGTTTTCCAAACACTAATCCTCGTAAAGTTAAAAAGTCTTCTTTTCTAATATATTTTTAATATTTATATGAATTCATGTGTAATATTTTATTTTTAAATTTTTATAAATACATTCAAAATATAATAATTCAAGTCTAATATATAATGGATTATTTATCTATCATTTCACCCAAACAGGGTTTGGGGAGGTCTAGTAATACGCAGCCTTATCTCTATATAGTCAAGAGATTGTTTTCGGTAGATCTATATAAATAATAGATTATTTATTGATATTGTTATATTTAATTAATAACTTAAAATTTAGTAATTTCTTAACTAACTATAAATTTATTTATTGTGCCTAATGTTGTTAACGTTAACATTTTTAATTATTATTATTTTTCTATATTTTAAAATGTTAGTGTATTTTTAATTACTATTATTCTACTATACTTGTATTTGAAATATGATTACAAAATAAATCTAATCCATACATCACAAAAATGTGTTATACCTTTGAGTTTTATATATAATTGGTAGTTAAATTACATTTCAAATTATTTATTTTACTTATGCTTAATTTCTATGTAAAACACTAAATATATAATAGCGAAAAATTATCAAAAATTATAAAAATTTTACTTATTCTTATAAAATATAAACTTAGATGATGTATGTAATGAATTATATTAGTTCATAAGATAGAATTAAAAATTAAAGAACTTAAAATATTAGTATGAATCATAAATCTATGCATTTTTCAACTAAAGATTTATGTAAATATTCTTAAATATTATTAAAAATAAAGAAATAAATATTATTCAAATCCTAAGATTTTTATGAAATTATGGGTAAAATCCTAATGTTTGAGAATGTTCAAAAAAAAAATTGAAATCATAAGATTTTTATGATAGACATGCTAAAAGTATTTTAAGGTTGGGGGTGAATATGATGGAGGTGACTATGGTGAAGAAGTACGGTGTTAGGGTGGAATCACTTGAAAATAATGAAGGATTCAGGGATGGGAACATTGAAGATGAACATGTTAATGATGTAGTTTCTTCAGGTACTGCAGAACAAACAGATGTTGACCATAGAAAAGTTCAAATCAAAGTAGACCTTCCAAATGATAATTACCTAGTTGAAATTGATTCTGCCTTGATTGTGAAGTGAACATGGGGGTTATGAAAAAGGCAGCGAGTCAGTGACATTGACATAAAAGAAGAAAGAAGAAAATGTTAAAGAAGTATTTGCATATAATTGGAGTTAAATGTTTTGCATGATCAGTAAACAGTGAATGATTACGAGGGGATGCCATTAAAGACCCTTCAGATCCTCTGTTCCTAATAACTTTGTGCCCCCTATTTTTCTTGCATCCAAGCCATTTATTGTTTGTAAGGAGAACAGGGGCACAGGATTATTGGATACAGAAGAATAGGTCCCATTAAAAAAGTACAATGCATAAAAGAAGCATTATTTATTTATAGGTCCTCAAGTTTACAAACCAATCATGACATAGTTGAAAGCTATGATTCCTTACTTATAATTTTGTCAAAATTTGTAGTTCCATGGTAGTTTAATCAAATTATCATATACTCCCCCTTGCAAAAAAAGTCTCGTGTGTTTAGTGGAGAGTTTCTCTCACTAGGTGTTTCCTTCTCCTGGTTTGCCGAACACCTTGTTGGCTATGTTTCTGTCAATGCTGCTCGGCTCTTCTGGTTTACCAGCTGTGGGATGGCATCTGCTTTTTCTTGATGTCCGTCTACTGTCCTTTGGGCTTTGTAGATTTTGCTTGAAGTGGTTCTGGTGACGACCTGACAGTGATTTTTGGCTGGTGAGTGCAGTAGGGTGTCTGAATGGGGAGTGTTAGGGTCGGCGACCCTCAGCGCCCTGGGTGTAGTCCTTCCGGCAACGGGTCACAGGACTTGTCGAGGGGCCTGGTAGGAGGGTGATTTTCGGGGCGGCATTGCCTCCCCCCTCCCCCCGCTTCTAGCAAGCGTGTAGAGTGGGACTCGTCGACGTTTATATCCTCCTGCCAAAGGAGGTATCTTATTAGGGTGTCGACGGGGAGCTATGGTCCGTAGGAAACCTAAAGGTACTGATATCACCGCCGCTTGTTTTCAACCTCCGAGTCTGACACAGGTGAGTCCTTCAGGTACATGTCTGAACACAACTCCTGTGTGTACTGTTGAGCACTCCCTTCAGCTGGGGGATGAGGCAGCATCCCCAACTGAAGTGGAGATTGATCAGGGGAGCAAGGATTCAAGTCATACTATTGAGACTGAAGATGATAGGGAGGCTTCTGTTGCTCTTGGTGACTCCGCTACTTCAGAAGCTGAGCGCCCTGCCCAGCAGGTGTTTGTTGAAAAACTGCAACAGAGGAATGGGGAGCAACCATCCAAGCCTTCCTTTGCAAGTTTATTCCGCAACAACCGTGACCTCACTAGGGGTATGAAACTGCAATGTCTCCCGGTGGAGGACAAGGTGACCCTTGATACCGATGATGTGATGGATATTGAGCAAGAATGGGGCTTCTGTTTGGTTGGGTGCTTTACAGGACAGTTTCCGGGGATGAAAGCTCTTGAACAGTTAATGGCTTCCTGGACCGTGAAATGTAAGTTGATTCCACATAGTAGGGGTTGGCTCATTTTTTAGTTTGCTACCGAGGATGACTGATTGTGTGTACTTTCTGGTGGGCCTTATGTTATGTTTGGGAAGACTCTCATACTGAAAAAACTCTCCCAGGGGTTTACCTTCAACTATAGGGAATTCATGAATGTCCCTGTATGGATACAACTACCAGACGTACCCTTGGAGGCCTGGACGGAAAGGGGACTGTCAAAACTTGGTTCCCGGGTTGGGAAACCTATTTGTACGGATCAAAGCACCCTTAACAAATCGAGACTGGGTTTTGCACGTCTGCTGGTGGAAATAGATATCTCTAAGCCTCCAGTTACTAGTTTTGAAGTACAGCTTCCTCATGGTGCTCCATTCCAACAAAAGGTCCACTTCGAGACCTACCCGGCGTATTGCTGCCATTGCTCTCTTTTTGGGCACTCG
>JAOQMQ010000195.1:29680621-29690660 GCA_027563845.1 Erythroxylum subrotundum | reverse complement strand
TTGTTTTGCAGGGATCTCAGCGTTATCGTCAAGGCGAAGAACAGCCGACTCATGGATCCAAACGGCAACACTCAGTTTGGCCAGAATCCGACAGAACCAGGTCTAATTTTTAAAATATTGCTATTTACAACTATCCTTTTGGAGTTATTAATAATGCACAAGCCTTGCCTTAACGTGACATATGAATGAAGTAGGCAGATGAGGGAGTGATAAATAAAAAATAATAATAAAAAGAGTGAAAATTGGGGGAAAAGGACAAAAACACCAAATCAAAATCCTGCTTTTGTTCATATTCGTAAGTCCAAAACTGACAATAGGCCCAAAGTTTGGTGGCTCCAAAGCTCAATCCGATTCTTGGCAAAAGAGAAAAAGAAAAGGGAGATTCAGAGACACAAGTCGTCGTCGTTTTTACGCCCGAAATCTCCGTGCCAGAGAGAAACGAGAGAGCTTCTGGAACTCCTCCGCAGATCTTCTGCCGCAAACTCACCCAATCCAACAAGAAGTAGATAAAGTAAATGCTGCCAATGTCTGCGATAGGACGTTCATCGTCCTCCTCATCTCGCCCCAATCCCATCTTCCCCCAGTATCTCCGTCGAATCGTTAAGGTGTTTCTATCTACTCTATATCTCATCTCAGCCCCAGTTGGATAGAAGCTGTTTATGCATTAGTTTAATGGTCTCTATGGTGTTTTTTTTTTTTGTTAGTGGCAACAAATGGATATTGAATACACTTTCTGGCAAATGCTTCACCTCTGCACCTCCCCTAAAATTGTGTACGTTTGATTTCCCTAGTCCATTTTTATCTTTTAATTATTATCTATCCGAGTTAAGTGAGAAGAAGGTTTCTAATTTCGTGACTGCACATCTCTCATGCGGTGCGTCATGATTGCGGCAGGGCAGCTATCAGCACACTAAGTATCACAAGCGTAAGTTCATTTCCACTGAACAACCTCTCTCTGATCTTTGTCTTGTTTCGTGTCTAAAAGAACCTTTGAATTTGCTTTGCATGATTATGCATGTGGATCAAGCATAATACAATTTTTGTTGTGTCAAACATGTTGGGAGGTCGGATGCAATCCTTGAGATCGTGGAAATGTAGAGTAGATTTTTGTGTTGAAAAGTTGTAACTTGAATTTGTCTTAAGACACTTGTTGTGGGTGTTAAATTTTTGAGAAATTTGAAAGATTGTTATTTTCCTATTTGTTCTCAGAAACTAAGAATCAATGGGCACGTGACGACCCTGCTTTTGTTGTAATCTGCAGCCTTCTATTGGTGGTTGCAACATTGGCTTATTGTGCTGCGTAAGTTGATCATATTATTCTTGTCTGCATTTTCATCTCTTCACTGTGTAAATGTGTTGACTGTAGCTTCAGCACTTAAATGAGTAAATATTGAAACTTCATTAAGGTGGCAGGAGGAACTTTATTGGGACTTGTTTATGAATTATATTCAATGTTCAGCATAATTATACATGTGTCATAATGAAGCCATCTTGATCATTTGGTGTCTTACTTCTTCCAAGTTGAGCAAGATATCACATGCACGAATTGAGCACTTTCTTGAACTAAAGCCATTAATATACTGAACTTCTGTTATCTGTTTACCATTTAAATATCGTCTAATGAGATCTTAAAGTCTTGTGTAGCCCATCAAGCTTTATTTGTGCTGCTTGTATTTTTTTGCCAGGTATGATCATAGTTCTGCACATGCTGTTTTTGTCATTATCTCGGTACTGCTTTTCCATTTCTTAATCACAGGAGTAGTCCTGGCTACATTTTGTTGGTAAGAGTACTATCTTGAATTCCTTTGGCATTGTGATAGACCTCTGAGAAATTAATACCAGAGTATACAAATTTCATACCTTGTTCCTAGATACTATCACATTGATAGTGAAGTTGCATTTTATTAATGTTGCATATCCTTGTTAAATGCCCTTGAATCTTGTTACTTCTATCCATTCACCTGTTTAGTTATTCCAACCTGAAACTTTACAGAAGGAGGAAACTGAAACTTTAGTGGCTATGGTTAGGCTCTAACTTTATACTAGGTCCAAGTATTGTAATTCATTCAAATTACCGTTGATTGTTAGATTTTAAATTCATCTACTCACCGAGCTATCAAGTTCCATTATCTCTGTGCCTTATCAGTTAATTTTTGGGAACCACTCTTGATAAGCTTCTCTTCTTAATTTTCTTTTGTATGTGTACTGCAAGAACTCTGTTCAGAAAAGGAATCCATGTCTTCATTTTCTCATTCTGAACAGATATATTCTTCATAAAGGAGCTGATTCCTTCTCTCTTGAAATCCCCCTCTTTAATAATGTGATTGAGGCCTGTACATATGATTGTAACTGCATTTGTTCATTCTGTGCAGGTTTTTGACTAATGCATATCTTCGGGAGGAAGCAACTAATAGTCATGTCGTTGAGCAACGAGTTGAATGGCAAGTCTAGAAACTTTTGATTCCTGCATTGTGACACATTTTTTTATTGCTTATGGGGCTTGCAAGGGATACTCTTGTTTCCATACAAGAGATTATTGCCGGCAAGGATAGTTTTGTTTTTGAATTGTTAGATTATTTTGACATCAAAGATGTTTATTTTGATGTGAAATAACAAGTTCATTATATATTACACTGAAGTTTATTAGTTATTTCTGATCCTTTCTTTTCATCTGGCTGAAGGCTGTATGCATTTGACGTGCATTGCAATTCTTTCTTTCCATTGTTTGTCGTGCTTTATGGTATGTTCCATCTTAATGTGTTTTGACATTACGTTTTGTCTAAGCCCAGTTTATGCAGCCTCAAATCTCCTTCTTTCTTTTCTCTGTCTCTTTTTTTTGCAGTTATACATTATTTTCTTTCACCTCTTCTGATAGCTCATGGATTCATACCTGTTTTGCTATCAAACCTGCTTCTTATGGTGGCAGTCTCGTACTATCATTATCTCAACTTTTTGGGCTATGATGGTAAGCTTAGTTGTGTCATTTTGAATTCAAATATTTGTACTGTTTCTTATTGCAGCTTTCTGTGCCATAACCTTACTAGGCATTTCAGTCTCATGCAACTTTAATGTGATAGGTGCATTTATGTTAACATTCATTTGCCTTTCTGATTCGTTACATTTAGTGAATTTCTTCTCTTATAGTTTCCTTTGAGGAGATAATTGTATGAGAACTGTCAAAAGGAGTAACCTTTGAAACTAAAAGAATCCCATAGAGTGACCATTGAGTTTTTGTCCATATCATAAGTATTAAATAGTCGAGAAATGCTTCCAACTTTGGTTGGACTGACTGTTAAATAGCATTGGTCATTCAGGTTCTTATCTTTGGTCAATATGTGGGTTTTCAATGCTGTTCAATAACTGTGATGGTAGTCAGTGGGGTGAAAACCTGCAGTTCCATGATCCTTCAATGTTATATATTGAAGAAATGCACTTATTACATTAAGCAATTCACTGGCTACATCTTCCAATGCAGTTTTACCCTTTCTGGAGAGAACAACGTTTTTCTTATACCCAATCGGCATCGTCATTGTCCTTTCTCCTATTTGTAAGTACTGACTGCAATATTGGATAGCTTTGCCTGGGTTGCATTGTTACTATTTTTTTTTGTTCCCTGAACTTTACAGTGATTTTAAGTGGCGTCAATCCTTCAAGATATTTTATGAATGTATATTTTAGTCAAAGGCTGTGATTTATGGAGGCCAGGGCAGTGATTTTCGTATACCAAGGCCACTAAGCCGTGGTTCTTTGCTGACCATACAAATGCTCGATGACAAAGGTAAATATCACTTTGTAGAAAGATATTGATCGCCAAGTACAGAGCCCATCTCTTCAGCAGAGCTTCAGTGCCTTTCCGTTAAAATGATGATCATGGTCCTCAGTGTGCGCTTGTTCCAGCTGGATCAATATTTTTCTATTAGATAGCAAGCAAACGATAACAATCTGCATTTCAAAGTCTTGTCTCGTACACTTATTTTGTTATTTGTTTGTTCCACCAGGACCATAGTTCTTGTTTGTTGTCGGTTGGTCTTGATGATGGGGGCATAATGAGTAGGCTATGTTATCTGCATAGTTGTAGTAGTTCACTTGAGCTTGTTGCATGGGAACGTCGACATAAAAAATTTCTCATTAGCTCAGATGAGGTCAGCTCTAAGGCCTCAGGCCCTTGGAATCTAACTTTGTGACCTAAAATACCCACAATTCCATGAGTATGTGCTGTCCGAGTTAGTAATTGAACCACTCATTTAACTGATTTGGTATGCATCAAGTGTGGTAGGTGATGCTAAGGCCAATTTCGTGATTAAAATAACATATGACGATATCTACCAACTCCTGAAGATGAAAGTTCAACACCCAAATCTGGTATTAAGTGAACCAATTCAATTGAACTTTAAAGAAATTCTTGTATGGTGCTTATGAGTTTAGTTAAAATTAGCTGCCAAAAGAGTGATTTCATTCAATAGGATTGTCCTGGGTAACACTCAAAAGGATATTCGTTGTCTGGCTTATACTTTAAACTGTCCACATTTGCTCGATAACTTGCAACACTTTCGTGCTGGAATTCTGGAATTGGAAGAGACTGTTCAGAGTAAAACAAAGCTAAGCACGAAAAACATAAAAGAAACCTTAATGCATAAGTGAGTTGGTAAGGGCTCTCCTGACTTAAGTGAGGTTGCAAGTTCGAATCTTTTTCATGTATACAGCTGTTTAAAACTTGGAGTTAGAACTTTGCCTCCCTCTAACTCTAGCGGAGATTAGTCTAGGTATGGATGGCTTAAAAATACCTTCCCATAGTTGGGATCCATCGAGATATAACGTAGGTAATAAAAAAAAAAACATAAAACACCAACAATTCTCTCGAACCGTGTGCTTTGTTGTTGGGAAGATGATTTGTTAATTGCTTTGCATTTCTTGGCACCATCTTTTGATATTCGTAGACATCAATGCAATTTTGACGAAGATGGTTGTTGGAGAAATTTGACGACCGACCAAACTCATAGTTCGACACTTGTAGGGAGCTTGAAAACCATCTCCTGTGCTTCCTGACAAAACTAACCCTTTGATTATATCATGATCAGGATTTTCTGATGGACAAACTTGGTGGGTGTAAGAGACACGGTGCCTCTAAACAAAGCCTATCGCTACCTAAAACGACAGGTTCTCGTCGCTATCCCATCCCAACCTCATTTTTCCTTAAAACGACAATTACAACAAATCTGGCACTCATGCATTGCACTTGGCACCAGGCATATGCATTAGAAACCAAGATATTGGTTACAGATTTCTGAAGTTGGGAAAGTTTCCTTGTCTATGCTTTTTATGATATTTTCTGGAATAGGTAATGTCGTATTGTTTTGTGTAATAAATTGTTTAACCAGTTTTTGCAGGAGAAGTAAAGAACGTAAGCCTGGTGCAACACAAGATTCAATTCCAAATATTGTCTGTTTTCTTATGAAACCTGACACTTACAGTCAAACTAATCCCACCTATTAAATTCATACACCGATTACCTTCTCCAGGATATTATCAATATAAAAACGGGCTGCCCTGTAAATGAAAATTGGAAAAACAAGCATCCTTTATTGTCACAAACAGTACATTCACAAGATATTGAACTTTGTATAATTAGAACATAAACCATCAATCTTCGGTGAGAAACAAGTACAAAAAGATAGAATATTAACCCTTTCACACTTCTAATTTGACTGTGTGTACTTTGTATCAAGTCTGGTAAGAATTGATAGATAAACTTTGTTCATGGATCGAGCTTGCTACCAGCAACATCGACGACAAACCTATACCTCACGTCATTTTTCTCCAGCCTTTCAAAAGCACTGTTTATATAGTCCATTTTCACCACCTCAATCGTGGAGCTCAAGCCCTTTTCGTTGCAGAACTCAAGCATTTCCTCTGTTTCTTTCATGCTTCCAATGAAGCTCCCTCTGATTGATTTTCTCCCTATTAAAGATCACCAACAAATCATAATCAGATATCAAAGAACAGCAAGGTTTAGGCGGCCATCTAATAACAAAGTACGGTAATCTGTAACAAGAAAGCATACTGGAATTTCCAAGCAAAATGAATGAGAAGAGAGAGACTCACCAAGCATGACCATAGGTGTAACGAACTGGAGAGGGGTATTGATAACACCCAACAAGATCAGCCTCCCATCAAGTTTCAACAAAGGAAGGTAAGGCTCAAGAGGGTGGAAGACAGGCACAGTGTCAATGATATAATCAAGAGAGTCAGCAAATTCTTGCATTCTAGATGCATCTGAGCTGACCAAGTACTCGTCAGCACCAAGATGCTCCAAAGCCTCTTCTCTTTTCTTATCAGAAGAGCTAATCACGGTAACATGGTGTCCCATTGCCTTGGCTATCTTCACTCCCATGTGCCCAACTCCTCCAAGCCCTAATATGGCTCCTCTTAGTCCACTTTCCATCAATCCAAAGTGCTTTAATGGGCTGTAAATTGTTACCCCAGCACAAAGTAGAGGCGCTGCTTGCTCTGGTGACATCCCATCTGGTATCTTCACAACAAACCTAAGTAAAGGTCAAACCTTCATAAATAAGACTACAAGTTTTTTCTTGTCCACTCAGTTTAATGAAAAACCAACAATTCTTCTGTGATGGGTTTCATCCTCTTTATTTGAATGACAGACAAATTTATGCAAGCTGTGAAGGGGAAAATGGGAAAGTTTGGATTTTTACTTCTGATGGACGACCATGGATTCAGCGAAACCGCCTTGCGTTGGTTTACCATCAGTGTAGACATCATTGTACGACCAGATTTTCTTGCTGCAGTATTGTTCATTGTCCGATTTGCATGGTCTGCACTGTCTGCAGCAGCCTACCACAAGGCCGACACCAACGATGTCTCCGACCTTGAAACCAGGCACATCTGATCCCACCTCCAACACCTCACCCACAACTTCATGGCTATTGATCCATAAAACCAGGTAATACAATCAGAAAGTGAAAAAAGGGTAGAATTGCTGATGAAAAACAACAAAGCTAAAGAGAGTAAGTGTTCAGACACTGTCCTAAAACAAGAGTCTAAAGAGTAGTACCCAGGGACCATGGGATAGTGTGACATGCCAAGATCATTCTTGACTTGGTGAATATCACTGTGGCATACTCCACAGCACATAACCTTGATATAAATATCCTCAGGACCTGTGTCTCTACATAAAAACACAATTTATCCAGAAAAAGCATCATAAGAATAAGAGACGACACATCAATAGTGCTACTTACTATACATGTATATACGTATCAATATATAAGATCATCGATCCTAAGAGTATCAAAACGTGGAAAAACCTGAGCGTATAGGTATATGGAGATAGGATTCCAGATGGGTCTTTCGCTGCCCATCCAACAATTGTTCTTTCAGTTGCAAGGGTACCCATTTTCCCGGTGACTGATGGCAAAAACAAGGAATGTTGTCGATGAGCTTGTGGGCACTACATAAAGCAAGCACTATGAGGAGGTGTATATATACACAGACATTGGGATGAGAGACGAGGAAGCAAAAGCTAACTTGGCAGTGCTGGAGCATGACATCTCAGCAATGGGTCCCTGAGCGCGGTAGTTGAATCGAAGTGGGGTGAGTGCCATCCTCTGCTTCCATCACCACTTCACTTTTTATTTCTTCAGCCATTTGGTTGGTGTTCTGAATGATGCACAAACATCAAGTTTAAACAGCAAACATCAAACGATTAATTATCTTGCGTTCTTGAGTGTGTCCTTCCATAGTTCAACGAGAGTGAGTCAAATAAGAGATGAATACGCCACCCTACCCGCACACATAATCTAGGGAGAAATCATCACCGGCTTTTATTATCAAATTATCAGTCACGATCTTAGTTAAGAAAGTTATTAAATAATTCCAGCAAAGTTTTGATTTTTTTTATGTAATCATTTCCCCTTATAATTATAAGTTAGGTTTCAGTGAAAAATATTATGATCTTAGGTAGAGATAACAAACCATTAAACTATCTAGCCTCAAACATTTACACATAACATGATGTTATATGAGGGACCTTTTCGACTTATAAACCAAGTTATTGCCATTGTTGGTGGCACAGGTTAACTGTTTTTAACATCCCATCAGAAGATGAGTAGAAGGTTGCATAGAATGATGAATAAGGTTGGTGATGGTGGGGTACAAAAGCAGCAGTAAGGAACAAATCAGAAAATCTATGATAAAGAAAGAGCATCATTCATATGTCACAACCCATATCAATATTTTAGTGGATGTGACATCCAAGATGATAAAGATGAAGCCTAAAAGTATAGATTGGAGTCCACTGTTCATCCGCTGTTATACGGTTATGAAGCATCTAGATAACGTGAAAGTCATTCTAAATTCAGATTATATTGACTTATAGCTCGCTAAATCAGCATGGGAACGCATCAAAAGGAGGTGTTTATATATGAACGAGTTGCCACTTTTTGATTTTTCACCTCTCAACCTCCAGATTTGAAGATTAAAAGAGATTTGGCTTACAATCTCTTCAACATGTGGTCTTAAAGTATCATTTCGTTATCCAAGCTGGTTTTATTTATTACTTCCTGTTCAATAAAAGGCATCAAACCTTTCTTGGATTAACCTTAATAGTGAACGAATTAGGTTGGTATATCAATGTTTGTCAAAGACAAATTATCAAAATTACAAATGTTTGGGTTGATATCGGCGTTAAAGCAGTCAACAAAAGAAACGCAGACACTTAGCAAAACGGAGTGGTCCCTCTACAAGTTCCATGATTTGCTTTCAAGTTTCAATAGTTATTGGTTCACCTACCACAGAACCAAAATGTTGACAATCTGTGAATGGCTAGAGCAAAAGAACTGGTATGATCTTTCTGCTTAAATTTTCTAATTATGGAAAATTTGTAAACTGAAGACTTTCATCTTCGAAGAAATAGTAATAAAGTCGTTAGTCATGTACTTGTAAGTTATATTTGCCTCCATTTTTGTAGCAAAGAGTGGTAATGGAAAATGATTTGTACTTTTCTTATGAACTTGCATTGTATTGTATTGTATTGTATCTTCTGAAATCATCAGAAAAGTAAAATCTTCTCTTCTCAAGCAATTAAATACATTACCGTCGTTCCAGAGCTGACAGAAAATTATGACTACTGTTATAAAAGTCTTCTTAAATATTGAACTTATCCGTAAGTAGTTCTACTCCTTTGCACGACAATTTTACTTAGGTCTGTTTAAGCAAGACTCAGCAATTTCGTTCAATAATCTCGTTTGTTGTTTCCTAACCTTCCCACGTGATCGTCAACCAACAATTTTGTTCTTGAACGCCTCATAACCCTTGCAGTGTTTTACTCTCGCACTAACAAGAAAACAACAAAAGCAATAGAATAGTAAAGGTAACAATAAAGCAAGAAAGAGATACAACAAACTGTTAACCTTAATTACTTTCCTCAAAGTATACAAAAGATACTCTCTTAATGTAAGGTCCTAAAATATACTATATTTGAAATAATACATGTTTATGAAAGTACATGTGTGATGGGAGTTAGAATTTTGCTATGATTAGTTTATGAAAGACTTATGACTTGAATTTTTGATCAAGTAAATTATAGTGAGTAAATTGGAATTAATTAATATCCTTAGAAGATTAAGGTAATTAAATGTATATTTGGACTAGGAAAAGTATCAAGTGCCAAGTTAAGTTGGTACATGAAAATTAGTATGACTACAGCTATACTTTAAATGACATTTGACACCATTGGATGATTGATATGTGGACTGGTTTTATAGGTGACTAGTGGCAGCATTTTAATTAGGCAAATGACATTACATGCATTAAGACATGTGGCTTGATAAATTAAGAACACCTAGCAAAGCAATAACTGAAGCACTCCAGCTCATTTCAGCAGCCTACTCCCTCACTTTGGCTTCTTTCAAACGAAATTTCATTCTCCTACTCCCCCTCTCAACTTTTGGACCTTTGCTGAAGCTTGGATCATCATCTTTGTAAGTTATTTCATTAATAAATAGGTCTTGTGATTCTATGATTG
>JAOQMQ010000195.1:29666847-29678322 GCA_027563845.1 Erythroxylum subrotundum | reverse complement strand
GAAAAGCTCACGAGTAAAGCCAGATGGATGACGAAGTTCAAAATAAGGGAGGCAGAAGTCAATCAACAGCTATATGGTGACAACGACCCATCGGAAAGAAAGACTTCAAGTTTGGTGTCGAAGGCCAGGGTCTTACATGCAATTCTGTTCAATTGCATTTTACCAAGGGCAGGTTCAAGACATTTAGTGACAACTTTGGACGAACAATGTCGGTTCTACCTGTTGAATCACCAACCTATTGATCTATCATTTCTGATTTTTCAATATATGGTTAAGGCGATGAAGGATACAAACAGTTATCCTTACGGAATGTTGCTGACCAGGATATTCAGAGAATCTGGAGTCCTTCTAGATAGAGGAAACAGAGTGAAGCAGCATGTTAAGCAGCATGTTAAGAGCTTCATTAGCGTGGGTGCCAGGTGATGGCTCGCTGCAGAGGGCGTCGAGCATGTTGGGTGCTCCCAACTTCGTGAATCCCACCGGCGATCGGAGCTCTAATTTGGGCAAAACCATGGCGTCAGATGAAGCCCAGGGATAGAAGAATTCGGGAGGAGGCTCCTGGTATGATAGAGTTGGATTTCAGCAACATAGAGGTATGCTTAAACACTACCCGAATGTGCTTCAGGATGGGGTCATTTCCCCTCCAGTTGAACTATTACGGACTGGAGCCAAAGCATGGTCAAATGCATTAGTTGTTTTTTTTTGGACTAAACGACTGGCTTTTCCTGCTGTAAATGCTTGGGCTAAGGTTAGGTGGAGTGAGAAGGCTTCAAAAAAGCTATGCTCATGGATGATGGGTTGTTTCTGTTCAAGTTCTTATCGCAAGCCAATGTTAGTGAGATCCTCGAACTTGGGCCATGGCATATAGGTGATCAACCTCGGTTTTTACGTCAATGGAGATCAGGAATGGGTTTGGACAGAAGTTCTGTTGAGGTGATCCCGATTTGGGTTCAATTCTATGGACTCCTATTGGAGTATTGGAAGTTGGAGGGGCTTAGCCACCTGGCTAGTGGAATTGGCAAACCAATTTGCATTGACTCTCAAACAGCAGCCATGGACAGAATTGAATATGCCAAAATTTGTATGGAAGTGGCGAAGCATGCAGTGTTCCCGGACAAGGTGTCTATCCGACGATTAGATGAAGCAGGAGAATTGATCAGTGATAGTATACCTATCACATACCCTTGAAAACCTAATGTAGCTGGTAAGCAGTGGGTAAGGACGGGGCGTCGATTTCCGTCAGGCTGGTATGAGGAGTTGGTCCAAGGAACCATTCAGACAATAGAACAGCATCGACAGATTGAACCGGGACAGGTTAGGAAGGATATCGGGCTTGAGGATGGGTCGAAAGAGGCTTTGGGGGAGGTAGGTCCTAGTCGAATACAAAGTACACCAAACAGTAGTCCACTTGAGGACAGTTGTTCTTAGGAAAGCAATGGGCAACTGGCTATAGCAACAGTGGATCACATGGAGGGGGCTGATCAGAGCTCTGTAGGCACAGAACAATAGGGTGCACAAGGAGAGTTTGCTTGCTCCTCTAGTCCTACACTTTTACCAACAGATAAGGACATAACTAATGCAGAAATGCTAGTCGAAACAATGAAGAAGGGTGGGGAGGTTCCTTTAGCTGTTGACCATGGTGAGCCAGCAGCAGCTCCCATCACTGAAGAAGGGGAGCTTACTCAGGACTCAAATAGGCTGGGTACGAGGATGGTGACCAAAAAGAAAGAGAAAAAGAAAAAGCATAAGGGGGTGATGTCCCCTGAGTGCCTTTTTTAATGATGTCCATCTTAGTGTGGAACACGAGGGAGCTGAATGATCCCCTTAAAAAGCTGATGGTGAAGCAGCTAGTTGCAACTTCAAACCCTGTTTTGGTAGGTTTGCTTGAAAGTAAAATAAAAGCCTCGGCAGATAGGAAGGGTTTAACTTTTTTGGGGACACAATGGAGCCTTTTAACTAATCATACACATTAGTATAATGGTCATATTCTTTGCTGGTTCAATTTGGATAAACTAGAAGTTCAAGTGCTCAAGATGGGTGATCAGTTTATGCATCTACGTTGCAAAGAAAAAGGCAAGGATCAATTCACGATTACTTTAATCTATGCTGCAAATTTTGCTTTTCAAAGACCTGATATGTGGAGGGAGTTGATGGACTTTCAACTTGGGCTGAGCAGTCCGTGGTTCGTTACTGGTGATTTTAACTGTTGTCTCAACTCTTCAGAAGTGGAGGGCGGAGTCAAATTTCATGGAGGTTCGGGTGGCGAACTCCAGCAATTTTTTCGCAATACCGAATTAGTTGATCTTAGAGGAAGTGGCAGATGGTTCACATGGGAAAACAAACAAAGAGGAGACATGTATATTCGGAAGAAGCTGGACTGAGCGTTGGTAAATCAACAATGGCTCCACTCCTTCCCTCTTGATTCAGTAGTGTTTGGTGACCCGATTTTTTTGGATCATATGCCCATTATTATTCAGCATCAATATGTTACTAGCATATTTGGGGATCCTTTTCGGGTTTTCAATGGTTTACTTCAGGTTGAGGGGTTCATGGAATTGATTGCTCAGATTTGGAGGGTTGAGATTCAGGGTTATAAAGGATACCAGTTAATGCAGAAATTGAAGATGGCTAAAAGAGCGATCAAGGTTTTTAGTAAGCAACAAACGCTAAATATCCAGGAGTTGGGTACCCATTTAGCTCACTTACAGCAGCAATGCTATAGGGAACCCCTTAATGAGAGATTACGGGTCTTTGAGGCTGACAGCATGTATAAATATCAAGAGGCGTTGACACTGAATGACTCCATTTTTAGGTAAAAAGCAAGACAAAACTAGTTAAAGGAGGGTGACAGAAATTCAAAGTTTTTTCATGCAACTATCCTTGCTCTCTGCAACAAGAACACAATCACTGAATTGTCAGACACGGGTGGCAATTTATGGAGAGGTCAAGAGGCAGTGTCGACTCATGTTCGGGATTTCTTTGTTCACCTTATGGGAATCCATGAAGAGCCAAGGAGGAATGAGTTTGGGGTTAGACATGTGCTAGAATTTACTCCAAGTCAAGAAAGAACCGACTTGTTAAATGCCCCTTTCACTGCTTTGCAAGTAAAGGAGGCCTTGTTTCGACTTAACAGCTCCAAAGCTCTGGGACCAGATGGGTATTCGGCCGGGTTCTTTCAAGAAACGTGGCCTATTACAGGACAGTTGGTCACGGAAGTAGTTCTTGAGTTCTTCTCTTCTGGTAAACTGTTACAGGAAATTAATCACACTTACATCTGTTTAATCCCTAAAAAGGAGAGATCTGAGAAGATCACGGACTATAGGCCGATTTCTTGCTGCAACACAATGTATAAAATTATAGCCTCTCTTTTAGCGGAGTGATTGAAAGGAGTATTGGCTGAGGTGGTCAATAATGAGCAAGGGGCCTTCCTTCCATCGAGGAGTATTGGTGATAATATACTGCTGCTACAGGAACTGATAGGAGAGTATCACTCAGGTAAAAAGGTCAACAGTTGCACCATTAAAATTGATCTTTATAAAGCTTTTGACACTATTGGCTGGGACTATTTGAGGGACTACATGCAGGGTATCAGTTTGCCTCCCAGGTTTTGCCATTGGATCTCTCAGTGCATACAAACGCCCTCTCTGAGCGCCCTTATAAATGGAATTCCTACAAAGCCTTTTAAGATCCACAGAGGGATACGGCAAGGGGATCCCCTTTCCCCTTACTTATTCACTCTAGCAATGGAGGGACTGTCCTGAATATTGTCCAAAATGGTGCACTGCAATGGGCTTTTCCAGTATCATTATAAATGTAAGGATTTGCACCTGACTCATTTAATGTATGCTGATGATGTGATTCTTCTGTGCAAAGCAGAGCCACAGGTGCTAGTAATAATGATGAATTTGATGGCCACTTTAGCTCGTTGGTCTGGTATGAATATGAACACACAAAAGAGCGGCATTTATGTGTCTTCAGATGTGAGGAACCGGGAAGGCCTTAACAATTTGGTTGGGATAATACTCCAACATACTCCATTCCGTTATCTAGGAGTCCCTATCACCTTAGGAAAGCCTCGGTTCTCTGACTTCATGCCTTTGCTGGAAAAATTAAAGAACAGAATTAATTCATGGAAGAATCGGTTCCTCTCCTTTGCTGCCAGAGTCAACTTAATTATCTCAGTTTTGAACAACATGCACGTGCATTGGGCAGCCCATGTGACTATTTCGAAAAAAGTAATCAAAGAAATGGAGAGGATTTTAAAATCGTTCTTATGGACTGGTAAGTATGAAAAATGCAAGGGAGCTAAAGTAAAATGGAACGAGGTTGTTGTTCCAAAGAAGCAAGAAGGTCTGGGCATTATTTCGTTTTCTTCAATGCAAAAAAGCCTACTTATGAAGAGAATTTGGCGTTTATTAGTGGATAAAGAAGCTCTGTGGGTTAAATGGGTGCAGGTATACCACCTTAATGGGCAAAGCTTCTGGCAACTCCAAAAGAGGTACGAATACTCTTGGATTTTCAAAAATTTGCTACAATTGTATGAATTGATTTATCCTTTGATTAGGAGTAGAATTGGGAATGGAGAAGAAACATATTTCTGGTTCGACAATTGGCATATGATGAGCCCTCTTTGGTTGCGCAATGATTTAATTGGTGTTAGAAATCGCATTCCTAAGAAAGCCACTCTGGCATGGGTTGTTTGGGAGAGTGACCGTTTGCATAGGCACAGGTTCGATTATCTGATTATTAGTTATATGCATGGTATCTTCCTTCGTAACATACCAGACAAGATGATATGGACAGCTACCCAAACCGGTGACTTCACAACCTCTTCAGCACGAGACTTTGGGAGAGAGTCGATGGAAGAGGTACTATGGGCCGAGCTCGTTTGGAAACAGATTTTATGTCCTAAATTAGCTTTTTTTCCTGTGGCTGACTATTAAAAACAGATTAAGAACAAAGGACAGGTGGTTCATTACTTATGACCCCATATGCATGTTGTGTAAGTTAGTCAATGAAAGTAGAAATCATTTGTTTTTTGAATGTGAGTTTTCCAAAGCAGTGTGAAACCGAATCTTGCATATGATAGGTACCCTGAACTTTACGTATGAATGGAATGAGGTTCTAGCTGATGTTATTCGCACAACCAGACAAGGTAGGCAGGACTGTGTCATTATTAGGACCTCTTTTTAGATGATACTCTACCACATTTGGCGGGAGAGGAATAGGCAACTTTACAAGCAAGTTGAGAGGAACAAATATGAGCTAACGGATTGCATTATTAACTTGATAAGGGAGATCATTATAAGGCATGGGAAGCATGATCAGTTATGTCTGACAATGAGGAGGCGTTGGTGTATATAGATGTTGCATGATGTTGGCTAATCTGTGATAGTGGTCCTGAAAGGCTACTTTTCTCTTTTGTTTTGCCTTTATAGGTTTGTAATTCATTGTACATTATAGACGTTTTCTGGTAATTTCAAGTTTCTTAAAATTCCAAAAAAATAAATAATAGTCCTCATAATTAGATCAATAAATTATCAAATACTTTTTTTTAATAAGCTAAGATCCTATTCAAATTAAGTTAATGATCTTGAGTCACTCAACAAGCCAATTTAATTTGAATTAGGTAGATAGTATTTTTATCAATCATAATTTATATGAATTTTAGATCCGTTAGTTGACATCTCTTTGTCGAAATATATTTCATGTATTTTTCTTAACCCTGTCTCTAAATTCACATGATCATAAGTCACTCATCCAAATCACACAAATTTAGTTATGTATAATTCATTAAATTAAGATAAAACATATTCGGATTAAAGAGACTTTGAATCACTTAACAAGCCTTATCATAAACATATCTCTAATTTTATTCTTAAATAATAGAAGGCAACTATCATGTCCTTGACGTGTACTTAATATTTTATTTAAGAATTTAAAATTTCAAAATTTAAGTCCCAAAAAAATAATCTCATTATATTAATTATTTCTAACATAATTAAAATATGAAAGAAAATCCTTTAAAATCTTTGCTTGCTTGATTCTAATTATTAACTTGATAACTAATTTAGTTTAATTTTTCAACTGTTCAAAGGAAATTTGGAAAAAATTAGACTAAGTCTAAGTGAACCCATATATAATCAAGATTTATATCTCAACTCAATACTTTAAAACATTAAGTTATTAATCTTAATGTTTTAAAAATTGAACCGAATTGATTGATTCGATCAGAATAAATATAGCTTAATTTTCGGTCTGATTTATATTATATAACTTTTATGATAAAAAATCGGTTAAAATAATAACCCACCCATCCTTTTAAACACGTGGGACCAGCATCTTTTTAAGAATGTTACAAATTTTTTTATTTTATATTATTTTATAATTTTTACTTTTTATTTATTATGTATAAATTTTATAACAGTTTAATACTAATTGAATCTTTAAACTTTAAACTTTTTCTTTGAACAGTTTAATATCTGATCCAATTTTTAAATTATTGATTAATCCTATCTTTACATCTGATATGAGATTACTATGTCCATCGAATCTTAGCGCCATCTTCCACGTTTTTTGAAAATCAGCAATAAGAAACATCCCACGACTCTAGCAAACAAATTCTTAATTTTGTTCATTACCATGGAGCTAATAACTAAACAGTCAACATTTCAAAAAAAAAAAAAAAAATGTTGATTTAATGAAGGTAAAATCGACATCACGTACCTTATTTTAAATTGATGTTCTCTGCTTGATGACCCAGACCAGGGTGTTCTCTTCAGACTTGAAACAAGGAAAATACCACGAAAAAAGAATTTCCACAAGCTTAGAGTTGATCCAATTCCGTTCGAAGTTTAGCAAGTCACATGATCTTTTGCAGTTTTTTTAATCAAAGTTCCAAACTTTTGCACATTTTAACTATTACCCAACTCATTTCACATCCAAAGATGCCAGAACATGCATCTGAACGGAGTTTAGGGTTTTGGTGGGGTTTAGTTGAATTGGAAATTTGAAGATGGTGACCGGTGGAGAACTTTGCATTGAGCCTACGCCCAACGGAAGTTCATAAGAAGATAGTGATATCCAAGATCATCAAATTGATTATAGATCAAGCACGTACACATTCACGTTAAAAACAGAACACTATTTTCTGGGCCCAAACTAATAAGTGGGTCCATCATCATTTTCATCATCCATGTTGTAATCATCTTCATCATCGTCAAAATCCACATTTTGATTATAATCATCATCACTGATCTCGTCTTCGGCCTCCAATTCTTCGTCTTGGACTTCCTCGTCTTCTTCTTCCTTTTCCCTTTCGCCTTTCTCCTCTTTACCCTGAATCTTCTGCTCAAGCTTCTCAAAGAGATCCAATTTTTCTAGATCTGACCCTGTATTCCAACGCAGTTTCTTTCGGCTTAGCCTTAAACCTTCAAACAATTCTTTTGGGAAGTTTTTAGATCCAAGCTGAAGAATTTGTTCAAGAGAATAACGTTCAGATTGCACCTTTGGCTTCATCATATCACAAAACCTTTGGATGTCCATGCCCTCGCTGTTTGATGAGACATTCTTAGAAGTCTCTTTGAGATGATAAGGAGAAGCCTTGAAAAACCTTTTTAACAAGAAATTCCAACTGACTAAGGTCTTTTCATCTTTTACATCTTTCGGATCCGGTAATTCAACTTCAGGGAACAGCACGAACGGTTCTTGCTTGGAAAAACCCCCAAACCCACTTCTCCCATGGTAACCTCGCCCGCGGCCTCTAAACGACATCAGCAGCTAAGGCTTGAACTTGAGAGTTGAGATTGGATAGAATATTAAAACCCTAGACAAGGTGAGACGATAGGTTGGAGCCAGAATGCTAATTCGATTGGGCCGGACTGGGCTGTGTATTTATATATTATCAAAAATCTAAACCATATTTGAAGTAGAAAAAATCACAACTACCGTTACTGTTATACGGATAGTTTTTTACATTTATCAATCGTTTAATATATATATCTTTTTAATCAGAATAACCCGTTACCATTTGAATATGCACTAGGTAAATTTCTAAATTGATGCAATAGCCTGTAAATCACGTCAACCGGATGCTTCGCACTAGACAAGTCCTGTACGACAGACTCGATCGAGAGAGCGTGAGTACGGGAAATCAAACACAAAACTTTTGGCCCCATATTCCTCCACTCCACTACCAACCTCTCATTTGTGGAATTACTTCAAGTATACAACAGAAATAAGAAAGAACTCAACATTTGAAAGCAATAAATAGAAGTGCCCTATTTCCTATTTATAAAAAAAGACACAAAAGTTTATTTATTATTAAAATTAAAAATTTTAATTAAAGTTAAACTCTAATTATAATTATAATTATAAATTAATTTTAATAAAAATTAAATATCTTATATTTGATCCTTGAAGTCTTAAAATTTTCACAATTAAATTCAACTTAATTTAAATTTAAATATCTTTTTTTAATTGCTCTTTATGTATAACCTATTAGGTTCGCAATATGTTATGAATGATTATGAATTATTTATAATTAGAATTAGATAAATTAAATCTCATTTTAATTTATCTTTATCTCTCTAATTAAACAATTTAAAATCATAGATCAAGACTGATATCTAACAACATGTCGTGACAATCCAAATATTATGGATGTTAAAGTAGTTTTATTCAACATGTCTATGCATAGTTATAATGTATAATTTAATCATTTCATCATCCAATACTCCAATTGGATATAGAGTATGGATATAGTATCTACTTTTTTAAATTCAATCATGTTCGTTTATGCTAATTAGGGGTAAGGCAACGTTATTACTAGACCTTCTTAGAACCTACGCCTCACGGAATTTTTATTGAGTGTTGTTGTTGTTTTTTTTAAACATTTTCAAATGTCAATTCACTATTGCTAGAAAATTCCTTAAATCAATACTAATCAAGAATAGTGAAATATTCTCTCTAATTACTTTAGAGTGACGAATCCTTTGTCGACTTACTTAACTATATCCATATGGTTCATACTATACTCAAGTATTACCGTCTGAGCTACGCTAAATAGAATATGTCATAAGTAGCATTAAACTACATTAAGTCTCATATGAGATATTTTAAGAATTTTAAGTCTAAGAATCAATTATACAATCATCATAATGAGAAAATTCACATACACATAAGTATGTTCCATTTAGGATATTTATAGTCAGATCAATTTAGTGAACTTATTCTCTAATAAGCACTTATACATTTGCTTAAGTATTTCAACACTTTAATTTGTAAGATCAATTACTTTCTTTATAAGAAAGAAACATAATGTGTGCTAGTTTTACTATATCAATATCCCCTCTTGATAAAACTATAACTAAGAACAATTTAGGAATAATACATAAATATAAATTGAATCTTATAATTATAATCTCATCATAATTATATAGTAATTATTCCAGAGATTTTATCTTTAGTATTAAAACATTAAATATAATTAACAAAATACATAAAGATAAAGAATACTTTTTTAATTAAAATAATAATGTTATATATAAAATTGCAACTAACCATTTGGCTGCAAGTGTATAAACCAATAATTTCCCACCTACACTAAAGTCAATCGTCTATATATCTAATATAATATTCATCCATATGCCTATCATGTCTTTTTTGAGATAATGGTTTAATGAGAGGATTTGTAAGGCTCTCGTCAATGGGAACTCTCTTTAATGTTATATCTTTTCGTTCCATTATCTTCCTGATCAAATGAAACTTCTTGAATACATGTTTGGACTATTTGATGAGACATTGGTTCTTTTGCCTATGCAATGGCTATTATTGTCACATTACAATATTATTGGCTCAACAATGCAAGGATCCACTCCAAATTTGGTGGCGAACTTGTTGACCTAAATTACTTCTTTTTTCAGCTCTGATATTGAAATGTACTCTACTTCAATCGTAGAATCTGCAATAGTTGGTTGTGGGAACTTTTCCAACTTACTATACTAGCATTCAGAGTAAAAATATACCCTAATTGTGATTTGCTATTATCTGGATCAAACTAAAAACTAGCATTTAAAGTACCCCTAAAATCTTAATTCAAATCCTCCATAGACTATAAAAAACATCTTTAGTCTTTTATAAATACTTTAAGATGTTTTTTATAGCCATCCATTAATTATCATGAGGATTTTCTTAAAACAACTCGTTTCACTCAAAGTATAAGCAAAATCTTCTCTAGTATATAGTATCACATATATGATTGATCTGATTGCCGAAGCACATGGAACATAATCCATTTGATCTCTATCTTCTTATGTTTTAGGGCATATACTCTGTGAGAGAGAAATCCCATGTAACATGGGTAAGAATCCCCCTTGAAATTTTCCATGTTGAACCTCTTTAGAGCTTTGTCTATATACATAGATTGGGATAAGCCAAGTAACCTCTTTAATCTATCTGTATAGATCTTTATCCCCAAAATATAGGTTGCTTCTCCTTTATCCTTTATAGAGAAGTTCTTGGATAACCAAATCTTTAAAGATTTAAGCATTGGTATGTTATTTTCAATCAACAATATATCAACCACATGTAGTACTAGAAAGACAACTAGAATCCCACTAACCTTTGTATAGACACATGGTTTTTCCACATCTTTTATAAAATCAAAATCTTTGATTGTCTCTTCAAAACTGATATTCCAACTCTGTGATACTTGTTTAAGTCTATAAATATACTTTCACAACTTGCATACTAAATTAAGAAATCTCTTGTATTCAAAAACTTTAAGATGTGTCACATACACACCCCAAAGTAGATTCTCATTGAGAAATGTTGTTTTGATATCCATCTGTCAGATTTCATAAATATGTGGCTATAGCCAATAAAATCCTTATGGATTTAAGCATAACTATTGGTGGAAAGGTTTCATCAAAATCAACTCCTTGTTTTTATTTGTAAGCTTTAGCTACTAACTTTCTTTTGTACACATGTATAATACCATGCATGTCTGTTTTTCTCTTAAAAACCCATTTGCATCTTATAGTTACAATACCATCATGAGCATCCACCAAAATTCCATACTTTGTTAGTATAAATGGATTCTATTTTAGATCTTATAACTTTTTGTTATTTTAAAGAATCAAAGTCAAACATTATTTTTTTAAAAATTAGTAGGCTCATTATATATGAGTGATGTATTGTCTTTCCCTTTTTTAATATGTAAATCTAATCTAATGCGAGGAGGACTATCCTACTCGTATATCAAAGGTTATATGTCTTATGAACCATTAATTGTACATCATATGTATCAACTTGAGGTTCACGTTTTATCTTAATGTGAAATTGTCATTCTTAAACTTCTCAAAGCTCTACCTCGCTCCCACTCCTTTCTTTGAGAATAAATTATCTTTCTAAAAATATTGCAAGTCTTGATATAAACACCTTTTTCTTAACAGGATGGTAAAATTGATATCAGAT
>JAOQMQ010000195.1:29648885-29663779 GCA_027563845.1 Erythroxylum subrotundum | reverse complement strand
GTTTTCAATTAAGAAACATAAGATTTCTTCTTTCTTTAAAGAATGTTAGTTAATAAATTGAATTCTTCATATGTTTTTTTAATTTTTTTATTTTCTCATAAAACTCACAATATATATACAAATTAATATATTGTGAATTAATAATATAACGTAAGTCAAAAAACTAAGGTATATATGTAATATAACATTGTTATAACAACAACACTATAACAATACATAAAAAAAAATTATATTCATTTACCGACGGAACATAGTCCGTCGGTAAAAGTTGTTGAATATACCTTCCCCTTACCGACCGACTGAGTGACGGTCGCTAAATTTCTCCGACCGAATTTCTCTGGCAATTTCCGTCGTTATTTCAATACCGACACAAAATTACGGTCGTAAATACCGTCTCTATATACCGACCGAGAATTTCGGTCGGTATTTTTACCTTCGGGACAATTACCGACCGAAATTCTCGGGCACCAAATACCGTCGGTATTGTATTTTACCGACGGAAAGCAATACTTTACCAACGGTACTTTCGGTCGGTGAATAGCTAATTTCTTGTAGTGGTTCCTTTATTCTTATATATATTGATAGTTGTTAAACTGAGTTCATTGGTTACAATTTTTTTTAAATATTGTAAACATATAATTCTCCTTCCCTCTTGAGTGTTAGAGACTAACACTATTATATCATATCATGGTATTATTTATATCCCAAAAAGCGTCCCTACCAATGATGCCATAAGTTATTTGATAAAAAGTTGCTAAGATTATTGGGAGAAAACTTAATCATTAATTGTTCACTTAAAAACATTTATAATTTGTTTATATATAAACATGGCTTTTACTTATATATCTTAGTCTCTAATTTTTAAGTCTTAAAACATCTAATATAATGCACGTTAATTATATTGTAGGACAAAAAAGGTCACGTAATTAAGTTGATGAAAATTATTATGACATGAAGTTGTTTAACTAAAAACGTCAAGCTAATAATGAAAATCTTTGACTATAAAAAAAGAAGTCCCAATTGTCAAAGTAAATTTTCATTTCTTCACACGCGCGCACCACTATGTTTTTTTGGAGGAATCTAACAGATTTAAGGAGGCCAGAAGAATATAAATGGAGGAAAAAGAAAAAAGAAAAGAGGGAGGAATTGTCAACTTTTTTGGCTTGCCGACTGTCCTCATGGTTCAACCACGTTTAGTATTTCAAGCCTATGATTATGGGACCATTGCAGAACCTTAATGACTTGTTTTTCTTGGCTTTTATGATACGTCAATGTCTTTGGAATTGGATATCTTTCCATAAGTAAACATAGTTTTCATTACTGTTTCCCGTATTTTTCATTAGTTTTTCTTTCTCAAGTTATTGCACAAGTTCTTAGTTCTCTTCGTGACTGTATTTTAAGTTTCTAAACATATGCCCCAAAAGATACATACTTGTTTCAGGTTTGAAGTATTGGTTATGTTTATGATGATCATTTGAGACTTTGTTTTAGAAGTATAATTATCCAAATCAATTCATCATTCAATATTCTTACTAATAAAATATCAATTTATGCAATTTTCTTGTTAATAACTTTGCTGTTTAGCAATAAGAAAATTTACGACAAATGGTGAATATACTCAGTATTTCTTGAATTATTCTATATTAAAAATAAATAAGTTATTGAATTATTTAAAATGTTATGTATTACTCCTATCAAGTGACTTAACGGTTCTGTTTAAGTCAAGGGATAATAAATTTCTCAATTCAACATAATTAAAAAGTTGAGCACTTTTGTCTATATAAGATACTCTTACTTCATCCCCTAATGTTATGAACCTTACGGTTCAGATCACCTGTTTTATTTTTTTTCCCTATCTTGTTTCATACACAATACGACATGATTTTATAGTAGTTTTAATTACAAAGTTTAACAAAAAAAAGTTTAATCTAAAAAATATTTAATATTGTTAATTATTTTATGCAATGACCTTGTTAATGACAGCAAAATTTGTATTTATTATTTTTATATTCATCACATAAATTTATATCAATATGTAATAATATATTAATTACGTCTTTTTAAATAAAATATTCAATTAATTTATGGCTTTTAAAATCAGTTCAAGCCAAGCGACCACATATTATGCGTGGTTGTATATATTACAACAAGCACCCTTGTTTTGATAATCTGAAAGCCCTATTGGGATGATCAAGTTTTATTGGGTACTCCACGCAACAATGCTATCTCGTACTTCAGGTTGCAAACTCTACAAGTAACATTGCCTTCAATGTCTCGAATATTATACAGACGTTTTCCTGTTTTCGCAGCCTATTTTTAAGGGATAACAAACTAACAACAGTTAATCCCATTCCTCGATGTAAGTAACAGTAATGGTTCTCATACTTCAATATATCCTTAATACATCTTTGTAATATCTTCATTGAAAACGAAACCCTTCTAACGTTTTCACAACAAAAGATCTCTTGTTTTTGTCACAGAAGATACTGTAACAATGAGCATTTAGTCAGCAGCTTTTCACTCTTGATGGACAGCAAAAAAAAAAGGATGGTTGCTTGATTCCCACTATAGGTAACAAGCCCTTATCGATTCTAATCCAAAGTTAGGTCACATTCCAAACTTTTAGTTATATCATCTAAAAGTTCAAATGACCTTATGAAGTAGAAACACATCGCGTTCCTGAATTTGACAAGTGTGGTAAATCTTGACCTCTATTCATCTGTAATAGCGTTCTACTTTGTAGTGGAGTAGTTGCATTGACATTCCTATGACATAGATATGCCCTTTAAGATAATGAATGTCAATTAAAGGATGGAACTTATGAGTTTTCTTATCGTAGCAGGTATGAAATAAAGATATTGGTGGAGTTCAAGTAGAGTATGTCAAAGTGTGGTAGGTCAAAAAATTGAAATAAAGGGTTTGAGTCGAATAAGGCCGAATTGAAAGATCAGAAGTAACTGAATTTACACTAAAACGACTACTGGCATTAGAATGTATCTACACTTGGGAAACACAATTTGATCACTAATATAAACTCAAAAGGGAAAGTAGTGATGTTTATCTAAATCTTATTGTCAAATGTTGCTTGTTAAGAGTAGGAATGGGGCATAATGGATTACTTGTTAACGCAAACTCTTAGATATCTGTGTATATTTCTTTATCTACGAGGGCTCCTAGTTGATTCGTTATGTAACTTCATATATAGTATTAAAATATCCACTTTATGTTTGGTATTAAGACATTTTTGTTTAATCGTGTTGAACTAAACAGTAAAAGAAACACTTTCATATTCATTTGACATTCATAATTAACTCCAAACTGTTGAAAGGATGTCATATCATTTCTAACGAGCATATAGCAAAAGAAATTCTTTTTTTTTTTTTTGTTCATATAATAATTTGAATCCAAAACCTCTAGAAATTGAGGTTATTTAGGAAGTCGTTCTTCCCACGGTTGTATTCTATTTCTAAGGGATATTTAGGAAGTTCCTATCCACCATTGCACCATTACCATATAAAGAAATTCACACTAATTCCCCATTTTGAGCACCAAAATATGAAGTGTCCATTTGCTAGACATCAAGTTCCAAGGTGAGAAGCAATTTCGTACATGTGAATATAATAGCATGTGTGTGTCTGCAGGGAGCCAAGGTCCAACATTTACGCTGTCAGGGTGATGAGTTTCAGGTGACTAACTCTCAACCCTTTTATCCTCTTGACCTGTGTGGCCGTTGCAGACAGTTAAAATTACTATAAGGTTCCAAATTTGGCTATTAGTTAAAAGAGTCATGAAATGAAGAAATTAACATCGAACTTGGAGCTTTGTACATATATGCCTTCCCACTATCAAAAGGGTCCACCGTCCATATCCAATTAATAGATTCTATGTGACCGACAAGGGATGTATATGTTTGAAACATGTTGCTTAAGGCCAACAAATTAAAGAGATCCATTCATAAATTACTCCAACCAAGGTCTACAGATAAGTTTACAGAAAATTTTAAGAACTTACACCTACAATCTCCGAAGCTAAAAATTATTCAATATCCTTAAGGGGCATTTCATTCTCGCTATTGTTAGCTAAAAATAGTAATCACCACCAAAATTTGTAGATTCAACTGATGATAACGATTCGCCAACATTAACTAGTCCACCACATTACTTGCATGAACAATCCATGTCTCACTTTCTGATGTGGTTGTCACTATCCTCATGCAAGCCATCGCAGTATGGTAAAGCTTCAAAAGTCCATTTTCTACTGTTCCAAGCTCAAGTTGAAATCAGAAAGTTACTTATATCCAATCTTTTAGGCCTAACGTAAGTTCATATGTAAGTAGGACAGCCAAAGAAGGAACTCGAAGCCTTCCATATTCTGCTAACTCAAAGTTGTGCATACAGTCCAGATAACACAAATTGGTCGTAATTAGGTCAAAAGTTGCTAGCCAAGTGGAAGGCCAGAGCACATTGCAAAATTTAACAAATTGACTCTAGATAATTACATAATAAACCAAAGTAGAGGTACTAAAAATCATGATCTTGACTTCAATTTTATTGTTATATAGGACTCTAGGATCAGTTGTCCATTTTTGGAGACCAAACCAGTCTTTCTTTTACCGAGAAGTCCACTTTCCGAAGAAACTACCTTGATCCATGAACCAAAGGAGGCGGCAAATGAAAAGATTGCTAAAATCTCACATGCCCTTTAAATGATACCATACCATTTTAGTCAACAATCCCAAACTTTACCTCAATCTCTTAACCATTATAAATACAACCTACCATGCCACTTGTTGCACATAAAACTACTTCAAGAACAAGGAAAAAACAGAACATAACCCCTAGGTTATTGCTTTTCCATTTCCAACATGGGCAACGAAAACAGCTACACTGCTAAAATCTTCTCCTTTCTCCTTCTTGGTTCTCTGATCTTGTTGACAACAATGTTGCTTCGTGGAGTTGAAGCTCGACAGCTAAGTGGTTCAAGGTTGGTTGGAGATGCTAGTAGATTTAAGCTTGAAGGTCGACTTCATGATTTGCGTGTTAAAGGCGAAGTGCTGCATTCAGGGCCAAGTCCTGGCGTTGGACATAGGTACAAAACTCTCAACGCTACAAGGGACGTCAAGTACTCTGGTCCTAGTCCCGCTGAGGGCCATAAGGATGTTACCGGCGAAAACCACTAGGACGAGCTATGGTGTGTGCCAAAGGGGACGAAACTATTCTTTATTATGTTTAGCACTTACTATACTCCATATAGCAAACACTATCATTGTTATATATTTCATCCATGTTCAGGTTTAATTTGGTTCCTGATCTGCTGTTCTGAAATATAGTATGTGAATGTGTATGATCATAAATTATAAAAATAAAATTAGACCACACATTTTCTGTTATCTTCTTTTGACTAATATATAACTGGATTTCTCGAAATCACATCTATTGGCATTTTTTTATTTTAATTTCCATCTTGAACAACAGATGTGTCTTCATCTCTAATTCTTTATATGACAAAGAAGAATATACCTAACATATGATTGTGTGTCAAACTATATTTACCCAGAATCTTCTAAAAGATGGTTGTTTACATTATTCCTTTTTTCAAAATGTTTATAGGAGAACCCAAAAGGTAAAGTTTTAAGAATAAAATCCACTTAATGAACAAAGTTGGAGCATAGGAAGATAGCTTTCTTGCCTCGAGTCACTTATAGTAGAGCATATTAGGGACGGAATGAATAAAATAAAATATTAATAATTACACAATTTTTAATTGCTATTTACTACACTCATAAAACATCCAGTATAAGGCCTTAGATAGTTCCAAAACAGTAACAAAAAATACTATAAAATAGGAACATAACTTCTGATTTGATACCATTAACATACTAACTAACTGATAAAAACATAAAAATCATATGCTCCAAAATTACTATTTACTCTCCCCCTTGAGTCAAAATTACATACACCCAATTGTGACGTGAAAAACTAATGTTTGGCCTAGGAAAGAGATTTTATGAAAATAACTGATGTTTGCTCAGTAGTGCACAGGAATTTCAATATTATTTTGCCATTAGCTACTAGTTTTCGATTGAAATGATTATGCATATCAATATGCTCAGTTCTTCTATAAAAATCAGGATTCTTTGCCATCACAGTTACGGATCAATCATCATATACAGTGGATTCATTCTGCTAAAGACTAAAATATACAAGAACTTTTCTGAGTCATAAACCTTTTTGTACTGCAAAAGCTACTATTACATTCTCTACTTTGGATGATGATAGAGTTATTTTTTCTTACTTTTTTAAAATCCACGTCACTGCTTTAGAACCAAAGTTTAAAAAAATTACTATGAGTACTTTTTTTATCATTTAAATAACATGCCCAGTTACTGTTAGTGAAACCAATTAATATAAAATTCAATACTTTGTAATACTAAATACCAAAATTCACAATCCATGTAACATAACGAAGAATCCTTTTTGCTGCTCCAAAGTATTGTTTTGTAGGATTATGAATAAATCTAGAAACAACACTAACAGAGAAAGCAATGTCAGGTCTAGTGTGTGTCAAATAGTTTAAACCAAAATCTAAACTTTTGAATACTATTGGATTAACTTTCTTGATCCCATCTTCATGTTGTAGGTTTTTATAGATGTTCATTGGTATGGCTGCCACTTTATAATTTTCCATATTAAACCTCTTCAAAAGGTTTAACATAACAAAGAATCCATTTTGTTGCTCCAAAGTGTTGTTTTTGTAAGGCTACGCAGAAATTTAGACACAACACTAATAAACAAAGCAATGTCAAGTTTAGTGTGTGTCAGATAGTTTAAACCAAATCTAAACTTCTGAATTGTATTGCGTTAACTTTCTTGATCACATCTTCATGTTGTAGATTCTTATAGATGTTCATTGGTATGACTGCCACTTCATAATTTTCCATATTAAACCTCTTCAAAAGGTCTACAGTATGTTTCATTTGAGACACAAAAATTCTATCAACACCTTATATGATCTCAAGTCCCAAAAAATATTACAATATGCCCAAATTTGTGATCTTAAAACTTCTCAACATATAGGACTTCAAATCATAAGCATTTTGAGGAATCCATATAAATCATATCATCTACATGAAGGCAAACTGCCACAAAAAAAATCCATTACCTTCTTTCTTCAAATAAAGAATTGGTTCATTTTCACTTTTAGTGAACCTGCTATCTTGGAAGAATGAATCAATCTTACTATACCAAATTCACGGTGCTTGCTTTAACTCATAGAGGTTTTTTCTTAACATGTAAACTATTTTTCATTACCACTAATAATAAAGCCCAAAGGTTATGAAACATAAGCATCCTCTTTTAAATCACCATTTGAAAAAATGGAATTCACATTAAATTTGTATACAAGTAATTCCAACTGAGCAGCCAATTCCAAAATAATTCTCACAATTTTAAATTGGGCAATAGGAGAACAAATCTCTTCAAAATCTATACCTTGCTATTGTAAGTATCTCTTTGCACAAGTTGAGCTTTATACTTTTGAATGCTTTCGTCGATATTATACTTTGTTCAAAACACCCACTTGAGTAATATGACATTCTTGCCTTCTGGAACATCAATCAACTCCTATATTGAACTTATTTCAATGACCTGCATATCCTCTATCACAACAATCTACTACTCAAGTTGTTCTACAACTTCTTCAAAACAAGTTGGGTCAATAACTAATAAAGCAAAGTCAAATGACTCGTAAATTTCTTTAAGAGATTTTGATTTTATTGGTGGTGTTTCATTATTATCATTGGATAAGATGGATGCTACGTCTTTCCAATCCATTAGACAATGGACACTTTGACTAATAGTTTTTACGTAAATTATAAGTAAAAAGGCAGTAGGAACTAATTAAAATGAACAATGTAGTAGCAATAAATGCGAGGAAATTGTTTTTATGTAACCTAATGTATGGCTATCTTAGTTCAAATGGTTGATCTTTGAATAGGAAAAAGAGGGGATCTGTAGTGTCCCAAATAAATTGGCTTATTCGACATATCCCTTTTAAATAGTGAAAATAAAAAGAAAAATCAAATGGAATATGTTGCCTCTCGAATGTTTTGTTGTACAACAAAACAATTGGGAGACAATAAGGATTAGATCAAATGTAAAAAGGACATCTAAAAAATAGAGGTATCTAATATATAATAAATACGTTGGACTTATATTGATTTTTGTCTTTTTTTAGAAAGAAGATGAAAATCAAATCATTAGCACCATATAAAAAAACCTCCTAGAGTAACAGTTAATATGAATAAGATAAACTATGTTATAGCCATTTTTGTACATTTAATGTACTATATGGATAGAGGAATACATAGAGTTGAAAGATAATTTATACTGATATTGACAAGATCCGTGGTAATTGTGGCCTCTTAGGAGAATCAATGACTTTATGTTTGATGCATTTGCTAGGACTATGTGACTTGGACTATTGATTTCGCCATGAAGATACATATCTACCATATTGGAATTCACAATCAAATGTGTCTTTGTTCCAACCCCTATATAAGTCCCATACAAAGGATAAGCTAGTTTGCTTAAAGAGAATCCTTTCTATGATCAGACTCAATCATGTCTTCTATGAACAAACTAGAGAATCCAAATTAGTAGGGCTTGCAATGATGTTATCACCAGGTAACGAAGGAACTAAACTTGTAGGTAATAAAGGAGCTAAACTTGTAGGTGATGACATGTTTGAATTTTTTGGTTGTCGAATATCAAAATCTTATAGAACTTGATTTTTTAGACCTTTATTGTCAAATTTCCTCTTCAAATCTACTTTTTCAATGAACGCAACCTCTTGTTAATTATCAATTTGTTACTTACAGGATTATATAAATGATATGCTTTTAATTGGAGACTATAGCTGACAGAAATGCATTTCCTATTTTTTTCATCATGCTTGGAATATGAATTAACTAAAGCATATGCTATAAACCAAAAGAATTCTAAATAATTTTCCCAAAGCTTCTTACCCATCTAAGCTTCATAATGTGTCTAATTCAAAACTATTTTTTGATTTTTTTTTCATTTCGTGATGCCATTCTATTCTAATGTCTATAGTGTTGTAAGTTCCTTGTGATCAATGTCATTCTCGTAAAAAAAACAATGAAATTATTAAATAAGAATTCATCGCTATGATTAGTTTGAAATGCTTTTATGCTTCTACTACTTTGTATCTCCATTATTGCCTTAATTTTTTTAAATTTGTCAAGGATTCATATTTAAATTTTAATAAATAAATCCAACTAATACAACTTATATTCATTTGTAAATAACTTAAAATAGAAACTTCCACTTAGTGACTCTATATACATATGTCCACAAAAATTAGCACACACAAGTTCAAGACAATCAGAAGCCCTTCGTGACTTTTCAATAGGAAATGACCTCCTATTCTGCTTCCTATAAACATATCCCTCATAAAAAACAAGTTAACCAATTTTTGGTAAGCTAAATCATTTCTTTTTTTCTCAAAATTTTCGACCAATCACATTCAAATGCCCATAACATAGATGTCACAAATTAGCCTAATTATTTCTCTTAACAATTAAGGCTTTTTTCATATCATTTAAGACATCAACAGGAAATAATCGGTTTTATCTTATACGAATATTTGTTATGATTTGACCCAAAAAATTTCTCATAAACAACACATGAATCATCATCAAATACAAAAAAATATCCATTAGTTATTAATTGTCAAACATTTAATATGTTATGAGCTGAACTAGGCACAAATTGCATATTATAAAGAAGTTTAACATCACCTTGTACAATTTTGATAGTAATTGTACCTTTCCCTTTAATTTTATTTGCATGTAATCCCTGAGTCAACCTCACTTTTTTGTGACTTATCAAGCTCTTTGAGTTCCAGACATGTAGTTAGAGCATCCACTGTCCAAAAACCATACATCTTTGTTGTTGACATCATTTTGAATATGTGAATGGGTTAAGAACAATTTGTTCTCCTCTTTAGCCTTCTCTATAAAATTTGCTTGCTTTTGTTCTTATCTCTATTTGGTCTAGCAATTAGCTTCTTTTATGTCCCAATTTGTTGCAATAGATGCATTCGATTAAGCTTTTATACTGACGTGATTCACCAATTAGCCACTTCCTCTATCGCCACCACAACCTTGTACACGAAATTCACCTCTGCCTCTACCAAGGTTTACTGAATTTTTTTGTCTTTCCATTTAAAAACTCCCCTTTCACCTGAAAAGCCTTTTTCTCTGACTTTTCATAGGACCTGCCAATTTAGCTTTACGGGCTAGTAAGGAACTCATCATTAAATTAAGAGTTTAAGTAGACAAGTCTTTATTCTTTACAATTTTTATCAAAAATTGAGGTTAAACTCCTTGAGACTTACAATAGTTTCTTTACTTAGGGGTTCACTATAAGACTTCATTTGATTAATAATCCCAGACACTTTTAACAAGAATTCTTACACAATTCTTTATCTTTATAATCAGTCTCAAAATCATAACAAAGAGTTTGTAATTTTATAGCAATTGACTTCTTATAACCCAAATATTCTGGATTCAAAATCTACCCTGAGTTTCTAGAGGTAGTAGCCACTGAATTTGGGAAAACATATCATCTTCCAGTGTTAACTGAAAGAGCAATAAGGCCTCTGTATTCTTTTTATGATTTTCTCGTAATCAATGGTCAATTTGGTTCTTTATACCTATTTCCACCCAAGTCCTATATTTTTTTAGACTTTATTTCATTTTGAGACTCAAAAGGTGATATTTTTCACCTTTGAAATTTATAATTAGGGGTTGTACTACTAAGTTGGTTCCTTCATTTACCATGGCTTACTCTCTTTATGTCAGCCCACAGTTTTTAGCTACTTTTTCATTCCTATTTATCTAACTTGCATAGATGGTTGACAATGTTGAACTAATTTTTATTGATGGTAGCAACTAAAGTGAAAAGGGCATGAAAGTTGTGACAACTGTTGTAAATCCATCTCTTGATGATGCACCTGCTTCTAATGGATATGTCGCTACTTCCAATACTCCTGCTATGATACCATAGATGTTAGGGACAGAAGGAAGGAATAAAATAAAATATTAAGAGACAAGATAGTGTTTTAATTGTTATTTACTGGACTCCGTGAAACACCCATACAAGACCCTAAATAGTTCCAAAACAGCAATAAAAATACTATAAAATAGAAATAAACCCACGATTTAAAACCTTAGTATTAGGTTTCCACTTAAATCTAAAGTGGTTGTTTGAATACGGGACAATCAATGGCACAAAGTGCGTAGATAATGTTTCAACTATCTCCCTAATTTCATCCCAAAGCAGGTTCAAAAGGATAGTTATACATCACTTAGTAACACATCTAACATTTATTTTAACTTTTTACTAAAATAAATTATCTCAATCTATAAAGGGCTAGGAAACAGTTTGACACAAACTACTCCCACCCAAAATTTCCTTCCTCTTGTGTCTCATTATCAAGAGAAAACTACCAACATTTTAACATACTGAAATATTTTAATATAAATATAAACAATCTGCTTTGTAAAGATGAAGCGGAAATCATTGAGCATTTATTTTTTTAGTATATATTCTCATTAAAAATATGGAATGCCATAACTAGTCTCTATATTATCCAAATTCAAGGCTACTTACTGATTTCCTAAAATGGCTATTATAAAATAGGTCCATACATGGAGGGAAGAAGGAAATTGGTATAATTTTCTTAAGGGCTTCAATTTATCACTCGTGAAAAGAGAGGAATAAGAGACGATTCTACAAAAAAGAAAAATCATTGGGTATCCTAAAGATGGAGATCTTTGTGAGAAATTTTCATATTCTTTGTGTCATAAATGGTCCAACATTATGAATCTAGTGGGTATGAATTCATGGTTTTAAGGTAACTAATAATGTGCTTGATCGGAGCACATTCATATAGGCTTTCTTGTAGATTTTGGGATCCCTAAGCTTCTTTTCTCTTCTGAAAACATACACATTCAAATTGGAAAATGAGAGCTTAGAAGAATTCCAAAACACCGACTCCTCAAGCACAAACAACAATGGCTTAAGGTATTTCGTTTTTCTTCCACATTTATTTTATATGTTATTATAATGTATATTATTATTGAATATATATGTTAGAATTGGCTAATATTTGGTATCATAGCATGTTAACCTCTGTCTTGTTGAAGTTTTCGTATTCTGGAAAAAATTTTCAAATTTGAAAATATGCTTTTAGAGTTGTTTTTGGACGTTTTTCTTTTGATTAAAGGTAGAAATCTTCTATTAAGTGTTTTGGAAGTGTTTCTACATTAAAAAAAAAGTTTTGTAGTGTTTTCTGGTCTAGTTTTGTTAAGTAGCTCACATGTCATAAGCCGGGTTGAAATGACCCGACTGAAGGTTGAAGAAGACCTATTTGTATAAACGATGTCATTTTGTGTCTTGTTATTAAGCCAAATGTTCTGCATCATTTTGTCTCTTCTTATTAAACCAAATGTTATGTCATTTTGGAAGGAGAGAATTCTTCTTCTTCTGGGGTGGATGGGCATTAATTATGCTATTTAGAAGGTCGAACCACCTAAGATAACGGAGGCCAACATTATAGTTGAAATTGTCTTTATGAACATTGGGAGCTATCTAATCAATTAAGCGTGATGTTCATTAAAACCAAAATTTTTGCTGACATTTTTGGTTCCATAGAACAACATGAAAATGTTTGTGCTCAACTAAAGGTTATTAATAAGTAGTTTAAAACTTTAGACAAAGTATTTGCAAGCACCCTAACTATGAAGATTTCATCTACAAGACTCATCGGCGTCGGAGGTGTGCGTGAGCACATAATAAAGATGAGGGACATTGCGTCTCAATTAAAGAAACTAAAGGTTGAGATGTTTGATACTTTCCACGTAAATTACATTTTAAACACCTTTTTACCACCATACAGACCCTTTAAAATCTCTTATAATACACATAAAGATAATGTGTGCTCAAAGGGAAGTGAGATTGTCAATGGAACAAGGAAAGAGTTCGCAGAGTGCACATTTGGTTGTTCAAGGAAAGAAGAAAGGTCCAGCCAACTAAAGGGGAAAAGGTCAAATACCTACCCAAACTGACATTAAGAAGAAATATAAGTGCTTCTTTTGCAGGAAAAAAAGATACTTGAAGAAGGATTATGTCAAACATAAGAAATGGCTTAAAAAGAAAGGTAATCTAATCTCACTAATTTGTTTTGAATCTAATATGGCTGAAGTTTGTCATGACACATAGTGGATTAATTCTTATTGTTCAATCCATATTACAAATGTGTTGTAGGATTTGCAAAACCCATGGAAGCCAATAGGAAGTGAGCAGTATATCTTATCCGAAAACAAGATATGTTCACATTCGGAGGCTGTTGGGGATTGCAATTTAATTTTATGTACTGGTTTTATTTTAAAATTAGAAAAGACATTTTATATTCCCAATTTCTTTAAGAAATTGATTTCAGTTTCAATACTTGTACCATTTAGATATTCCCTTCATTTTTTAGACAAATCTTTAAACTTAAATTATAAATCTGAATTTGTTGGGAATGGTACATTATTTGATGGTCTTTTTTGTTTTAATTTACAAGTTAATACCTGTTACAATGTAACATATGTTCATGCTGGAACAAAACATTGTGTTATGAATGAAAATTCCTTTATGTTGTGGCATCGGAGATTAGGACATATCTCTATTGAAAGGATTAAAAGATTGGTGACTGACGGAGTACTTAGTTTTTAGATTTTGCTGATTTGAAACTTGTGTAGACTGCATAAAGGGAAAGCAGACCAACAAATTAAAGAAAGGTGCCAAGAGAAGTTCAGACATATTAGAAATCATACATACGGATATTTGTAGTCCAGATATGGACTCACAGGGTCAAAAATACTTCATCTCATTTATAGATGATTATTCACGATAGATGTATATCTGCTTGCTTCATAACAAAAATGAAGCACTAGATGCTTTCAAAATATTCAAAACTAAGGTAGATAAACAATGCGATAAGCAAATTAAGATCGTGAGATATGATAGAGGTGGGTAATCTTATGGTAGATATACTGAAGATGGACAAGCACCTGGTCCATTTACAAGGTATCTTCAAGAAAATGGGATAGTAGCCCAATACACTATGCATGGATCGTCGGACCAGAATGGTGTGGTAAAAAGAAGAAACTGAATATTATTGGACGTGGTATGGAATATGATGAGTAGCTCTAAACTTCCTATGTCCTTGTGGACTGAAGCTCTTGAGATTACTATGTATATATAACTGGGAACCAACCAAGGCTGTTCCAAATATACCATTTGAGTTATTCAAAGGCTGGAAACTGAGTTTACGACAATGTTTGTTTGAAATAAGAATTTATAATCCACAAAAGAAAAAATTGAACCTAAGGATTATAAATGGGTATTTCATTGGATATATCGAAAGGTTTAAAGGATATAGGTTCTATTGTCCATCAAATCACACTAGAATTGTGGAATCAAGAAATGCAAAATTCCTTAAGAATGATTCGATTTGTGGGAGGGATCAATTTCAAGATATAGTTTCTGATAATGATCATATGGATACTCAACCTTCCACCTTAAATAGTAAGGTATTTGTCATTTATAACGATCCTCAAGTTTAAATAGATGTTGTGCAATTAACTGTTGAAATTCAACAGCCTAATGTAAACATAAAATGATAATCAAGAAATTCCTTAAGTTGCTGGTAATCTGTTGGACCCCGAACTTTTAGTGAAATTATGAAATAGTAAATAAAATTCAATGAGTGTTTTTGTATAGGAATTTTGTTATAGATGTTATGTGCCTTAAGGAAATTGA
>JAOQMQ010000195.1:29616669-29627792 GCA_027563845.1 Erythroxylum subrotundum | reverse complement strand
GATGACAAAAGTTATTTATCTTTTAATTTATAATTATAATTATGATAATATTATTTTTATTGTCAAAATTAAGAATTATTATAATAATTTTTAATGGCGTCTATTACTTTTTATTCAATTGTAATTATTATGTTTTGTTAACGAACATATTTTAATTTATATGATTTAGATTCTTAAATTTAGTATCTATTTGATTATATTAATAATAAAATTTTACTTTAAAAGTTTTCATTATTTTTTAATTTTAACTTTATAGGTTTATAGATATGGATTTATTTTCATAATATTTTATATATTTTTTAAAAAAATTGTAAAATTGAATAAATTTTGTATATTGCATAATTTAATTTATTGAATAAATTTTAATATTTTTAATTAATATATTTATAAATTTTAATTAATATGTGAAAAGTTATTTTTTAATTTATAATGATAATTATGATAATATTATTTTATTTTCAAAATTAAGAATGATTATAATAAATTTTTTAATGGCGTCTATATTGCTTTTAATTTAAGTGCAATTATTATTTTTTGATAATGAGCATATTTTAATTTATATTATTTAGATTCTTATATTTAGTATCCATTTTATTATAATAATAATATAAATTTACTTTAAAAATTTTCTTAAGTAATAATTATGGTTATTATTTATTTGTGCAATAAGTGAAAATAAATAAATTATTATTTTAAATTTCTATTATTATGATTTTCGGAGACAAAGTTAGTGTAAAATTATAAATTATACCATACAATATATTGAAGGATTATTTTGAATTTTAAAAAAATTGAGGGACTATTTTATAAAATTAAAAAATTACCTGAAACGGCATTCGATATTGACCGATACTGGTACAGTAGTGTACCATAACTAGACACGGTACTGGTACCCATATGATATTCATGACATTGATATAAATACAATTTAAATATCATAATTATGATTTTATCATAATTTCAATTGTACAGTAATTAATTTAGAAAATTTTCTTTTGTATTAAAATATAAAATATAATTAACAAAGCACATAAAGATAAATAATATTTTATTAATTAAAATAATAATGTGACAAACAAAATTATAACCATCCGACTAACATGTTGTCATGTAAGAGGATTAGAGTTGAGGTTAGGTTAGTAGTATGTATAGGAGTAAAGAAACATAAAGCGCAAAAGGTCAAGAAAACGAAAAAAGAAAGCCGATCCCACCAGGACTAAATTACAGGATTTTTTGTTTTGAGTACAAAATTCTTATAATAAGACAATATGTGTCCCTACCTCTCTGACAGGTACAATAGTTTTTGAGAGGTACCAGACTATGTATGTAACCATCACTTAACCTATCCTTTCTAAGACATATTTTATTTTGTAGCTAAGATTGTATCGACAAGTTAACAACTGACCAAAATGAAGCTGTCTATGACGATAACCTCAAACAGAAGCACCTTCCACACAAACATTTGGAGATAAGTCTCCACCTAAAATTGGGTGAGAAGCTATAATCCCAACCCCCAGATATAAAAGCATAACCCATGGTCCCTAGCAAAGAGCAATTGGATCGACGCGAAAAGGCAGATGCCATCTAGAGATTTGTAAAGCCACTTCCAATGCTCGCAAGCCTGTCGAATTCATTATTCATCGACGTTTGTGTTTTTCTGGCATCTTTTTGTCTAACTTTGAGTCTAATGAAAATCCCCCTTTTTGTCAAAGAATATAGTTCGAATTGACAATTGAAATGCTAAATTTAACTATTAGATCAAATGATTAAAAAATAAAATTAGTTATATCAGTTTAATCGTAAAAATTTTAAACTGATCAATTTTAAGTTTGATTTTTAACTTTCCAATTCGATTTATTTTTGTTATACGTAGCGGGAGCCTTATTACGTATCCTGGATCTACATGAAAGGATTAAAAACAAAGGTAATGCGGAATATCTAGATTTCGGTTTCATCTCAGGTTCCGATACTGATTCTGAGCTCCAAACGTTTCCGAATCTCCCGTGACCTTTAGTAGAAAGTGATCACCGACTCACGGGCTAGGCCTTTCTACAATTTCCTCAAATCACTAGCTTCCCTGACGGGTCAGGAATCCTTATGCTGGTGAATGAATTTTTGAGTAAGTGCAGGAGACCTTAACCTTTATATAGATTCCATATTAGGTTTTCCCATCACAAGGCCGATATAGACTCGGTTCACACTAATCGAGACATCATTTCTACCGCAGACTTCGACCCGTTAATCTAGATCATTTATTGGGTCACTTTATTATCTTTATCAAATGACGTAAGTTAACCGATAATTTATTTAGAAATCAAAATTGCAATTAATGTTAGTCCAACTTTATGAGACATGGACAAAATTGTCCCTAAGGACAAAAATGTCTTACAATTTTAATAACTTATGTTGATAAAAAATTTTCAATTTATTAATTAACCTGTTAATTTTTCTTAATTAATAAGTTTTTATAAATCAATTTAATTTTTATTTAATAATATTTTTTAATTAAACTTCAAACTCTCTTTAAATCATATTTTAAATCTTTTAATTTTATTCTATCATTAATAAGTTTTATGACAGTCTAATACCCTTTAAAGTTTTTAAACCTTAAACTTCTTATATTACCAATTTAATTTTCGGTCTCATTTTTAAAACATTAATTGGAACTTAGAAATATTGTGTTTTTCTTAATTGAAACAATTGCTAAAATAAATTGCGACATACCTAAAGACTATTCTGTTAATGCATAGGTTTACAAATGTTTCTCATTTGTAATTTCAGTTTCATAATGTAATATTTTATGAAGAGCATTTTACAATGTCGGGGAGGGTATTTTTGTCGATAACCATAAAAGCAAAATAATACATAATAATTCCTCCAATTTTGAGATCAGCGTATCGCTCCAATTTGTTCCAACTTCTCTTAATGACCGCCTTGAAATGTACTGTCTGATGAAATGTGTCTTTTTTTTTTTTTTTGCTACAAGGGAAGGAAAACGAAAAGAACCCTAGTCAACTAGTGCAGAGCTTGCGGTACACAAAACTCGTCTGGTCCCGAAAAAGGTGGCATCGGACCGAAATCGGGGGATCACGTAATAACTAAAGACCCGGCCAGACAAAAGCTGCGAGGGAGATCAGGCTATCAGCGCACTAGTTGCCTTCGCGATACACATGCTGGAGTTGCACTTTCCAAGGTTGGTGCAGAAACTCCCTGATACCTGCAACCAAAAAGGAGATGTTAGTCCCCGGGAGAAGAGAGAAAGAGAGGATATTGATCATCTTAAAGAAATCGACTTCGACGATGAGACGTCGATATCCAAGATCTCAAGCCAACTGGAGGCCGAACTTAACGCCCCACAGTTCAGCCTCAAGAGGCGAGCCGTTGTCTCCATGCACCTAACTCTTGAAATGTAAAGTTTTACAGTCCCACGCCACAAACAAAGAAACAAAAAGATCTGCAACCCATTTGGCATCATATGATATGAATGTCAGGAAGCGTTAGGTCCAAGGTTTTTAACTGTTAAGATCCGGTTTGTCAACCTTGCCGTGTTCAATATTCCATCAGATATCAGTAACCTGCTTTATAGGTCGAGTCAACTCATAAGGCTAATTTGGGCTGTAAACCTCTATATTGATGCGTTACTTGATTTGGGTTAACCCGTCTCTTGCCCACTACAGACTAGTATTAGAACAATAATTTCACCTTCCTGTTGTAGAATTTGGTATGTCGTGTCAAACAAGTTAACGTGTCTCTTGTCTTATATAGAAAAACAAAAAAACAAAAAGCAGACTTGACTTGTCGCGAGAACATAAAAAGTCAAACAAATCCTTCAATAGGCATGTGAACTATTTAGTCTATATAACATTTAAATGTTAAAAACTATTGATCTTGTCTAAATAAATAATTTAATCTTTAAAATCACTTAAACAACTTTCGTAATGTTTTTATATATGTCATGCTATTTAAAATTAACATCATATATATGTTACACATCAATTAGCATTATATTTAAACAAAATTATGTTATTTAATTTCATTAATATTAAGAATTTAATTAAAACTTTGAAAAGTTAAAATTGAGAAACTGCCAGCAATTTGTTTATACCTAGTTTCATTGACGACGCATTTGAGAACAGGACAAATATCCATCACAATCTGTTACATTAAAAAGGTGACTCCATCCCTCGTAATTAAAGACTAATTGAAGTAAGTCTACTCTAATAATTATGACAAAAAGATCAATTTAAGCATTGATAGATGGTGAGGCCCGAGCTAATTAGAAAGATTCGTGGTCATGGTTTTGCGATTGCCTTATACGTACGCTTTATGTTGGTTCTTTTTTATATTAAGCAAATCTCCGGTGCGAGGGAAGATTAGTTTAAGTGTAGATAACTTAAAAGTATCTTCTTACAGTTAAGATCCTTCTAAGATACTTCGTAGACAAACCAAAACATAACATATATAAAAATAATCTTCCACTTTTTACATCCATTAAGATTAAAAAATGATTGTCAAGGTTAGGAAAGGGTCAACAATTATGCGCAGTATTTTCTTTATATTTTATGAAGAGACTGTTTTTTGTAATTCGACTTTCTAATTATAAAAGAGTAACTTTGTATTTATTAAGATTTAAATACGAGGACCATTGTAGTGAACAATTAATAATCTCTTTTAGACCCAAAAGTATAACATTTATTTCTATAAATTTTTTATTTCTACAAATTTTTATTTACATAAAATTCTTATTTTCATAAAGTTTCTTATTTATACAATTTTTTTTCATATTTTTAAGATTAAGATTATTTTATTAAACCTTTAATTAGGTCTCTTAAACGTTGTAAAAAAGATTATATCAATAATATTTTTATATTCAATTAAATTATAATTGTTTAATTAAGAAATTTAGAATTTTTTTATCCTTAAATTAAGGGTTACTTGACTTTTCTTTGTTTCTTGCTAAATCAGACTTCTACCTTTCTAACTTAAAAGTAATATAGAAGCATGATTTTTCTTGCCGGTGAAAAAAAATCCTCTATACTACGTTGGGAATATTGACTAGGATAATGAAATGTACTTGATTGAAGGAGCTGCATTTATTAGTATACGCACAAGATAAGATGATTTGAACTACCTCAATAAATAACACATTCACCTGTCCCAGTCATTTTCTGAATTTCTCTCCTTGGGGGCTACATTTCCACGGGACCTATAAAAGGACAAGCAGAAAGTTCCAGGAAGGGGATTGGTGTTCATTAAAGCTGACGCAAACAATTACGAACTTTTGATATTTGACATGATGCTTTGGTGGATCGAAATTTATGAGCATTTCGTGTTCGACTTCGCTACCCCCAGTGTTTGATTTCCAAGGGCACACAATTGTATAATGCTGTCATAGGCATATATGGACAAGCGATGGTTATGGGTTAAAATCATTAGGGTTTAATGGCCATTGCGTACTTGCAAATTTGCTGAGACCCATCTGGAGATTGGTTTTCATTTAGGGTCAGTATCAAGGTACTAGTGGAAGTTAGTGGCACGTCAAGTTCTCTTGGAAATCACTGCTTCTGTGGTTTCTATTATTCTATATATTAAGTAGCCTTTCTTTGTGTTTGTCACTTCCTCGAAGCCTCTCATTTCTTGTATTGTTTTCAGTAGCTAATTGCTTTTTTTATCTTTTCTCGTGATAGTACACGCAATTCAGAGGTAGAGAGCTGGATAATGGGGTCTGAGCCTCTGATTCATGTCTTTCTAGTTTCATTTCCTGGTCAAGGACATGTTAATCCTCTTCTAAGACTTGGCAAACGTCTTGCTTCCAAGGGCTTGTTGGTAACGTTATCAACGCCTGAAATTACTGGCAAACAGTTGAGAAATGCCAACGACAACATCTCTGATGAACCAACACCCATCGGTGATGGATTTGTGAGGTTTGAGTTCTTCGAAGATGGTTGGGACGACGATGACCCGAGACGTAAAGACCTTGACAAGTACATGTTTCAACTTGAGCTTGTGAGCAAACAAGTGATTCCGGAGATGATCAGAAAATATGCAGAGCAAGGCCGGCCTGTTTCTTGCTTCATCAACAACCCTTTCATCCCTTGGGTCTCTGACGTTGCCGAATCTCTTGGTTTGCCTTCTGCGATGCTATGGGTGCAATCTTGCGCGTGCTTCTCGGCATATTATCATTATTATCACCAACTCGTTTCTTTTCCCACTGAAGAAAACCCTGAAATCGACGTTCAGTTGCCATGTGTGCCACTGTTGAAGTACGATGAAGTGCCAAGCTTCTTGCATCCTGCAACTCCTTATCCTTTCCTGAGAAGGGCTATTCTGGGTCAATTCAAGAATCTTGATAAACCCTTCTGCATATTGATGGACACTTTTCAAGATCTCGAGAACGATACTGTGGAGTACATGTCCAAGCTGTGTCCATTGATTAGGACTGTTGGACCATTGTTTAAGAACCCCAAAGAGCCAAACTCAAAAATTCGAGCTGATTTCTACAGGCCAGATGATTGTATTGAATGGCTCAACAGCAAACCCCCATCATCTGTTGTTTACTTCTCTCTTGGTAGTGTGGTTTTCTTGAAACAAGACCAGGCTGAAGAAATCGCATACGGGCTTCTCAACGCTGGTGTCAACTTCTTATGGGTTCTCAGACCACCAAGCAAAGACATACCCTTTGACCCCATTACCTTACCAGACGAATTCCTCAAGAAAGCAGGAGATAAGGCGAAAATAGTTCAATGGTGTCCACAAGAGAAAGTTTTGGCCCACTCGTCGGTGTCGTGCTTTGTGACGCATTGCGGGTGGAACTCATCAATGGAAGCGTTAGCGCTGGGGGTTCCTGTGGTGGCTTTCCCTCAATGGGGTGATCAAGTGACTGACGCCAAATACTTGGTCGATGTTTTTAAGGTTGGCGTAAGAATGTGCCGTGGACAGGCTGAGAACAAGTTAATAACTCGCGATGAGGTCGAGAGGTGCTTGTTGGAAGCCACCGTTGGGCCTAAGGCGGAGGAGATTAAGAGGAATGCATCCAAATGGAAAGCCAAGGCAGAGGCCGCGGCAGCCGAAGGTGGCTCATCTGACCGGAACATTCAAGCCTTCATCGAAGAGGTCAAAATGACAAGTCTAAAACAGGTTAATCAGCTTCGAATGAGTTGAATAGAGTAACAACTACTCTGTACTTTCTCTCCTTTACTTACCATAAACCTTCTATATGATTATACCTGGACGGTGTAATTAGATCGTAGATTAAACATAAAGCAGCAGGAGTGTAGCCTCATTCTCAACTAATATTTTCAATCATTTGAAATAAAATGGCTATTGAAGCTTACGAATTTAAGTGAACACGTAGAGCAAATTATGTCACCCAATCTAACTTAACATTGATTGGTTCATGTGGGTTCCTTTCAATTTCAGTGAAGTTGGGTAAGAAACAATCACTAATAATTGTAGACTACGCTCAAGTTTTTGATAACATGGGTTTCAGAAAAATGATGGGTTTGACCAATCTTGGCATTTTGTGCTTTATGTGTTTTTGTCGAGCATCTATAATGAGAGCCACACAAGGGGGGGCCCTTTTTCTATCAGATTTTTCTATTCAAGTGAAGCCAAGACCTTGCATTTAGCAGACCCAGTTTGCAGAATGCCACCGTCGTTCATGGCGGGGCCACATTCTGCTTAATGTAATTAATGATTAAATTATCAGGCATGATTCAAAATTTATGTCTGAAAGATACTCTTGTTCTTAATACAAAAAAAAAAAAAAAAAGAGTTATTTAAAATTGTGCATAAGAAATCACTTTGTAACTTACTATGTCGATATTGATCAACTTAATTTTTAACTAAGCATGCTAAATGCCAAGGATATAAAACAAGCCACGAAAGACAAGCCACCCCTCTTCTTGGCAACACCGCCTTTATCGGAGATGCCTCCCTTAATATTATTATATGACATTGATAGAATCATTTTATTGAATAATTAGACTTCTTTAATTACGTTATTTGACATAATCATATATTAATATTGTGACAAGTTCTCACCAACTTTATCAATTTGAATTATGGATAACAATAAGGTCAAGTCATGAGCTTAGATTCAAGTATTTTCAGTTGATCGGTTTATAAGTTAGGCCTAGGTTTAGACCAGTTCAAAGTCTATTTTTAAGAAAATTTTGTGAAATCAACCAATAAATTGATTCATTGTCATCTTTAATTTGAATTTCGTTAAAGAACGCAAAGAGTAAGTAATTTTTTCAATAAGTTATTAAGTAAGGCTATAGATGTTTTGTTGTTACAACTCTTATCACATATTACTATACTCATGTGATAGAAAATTATCTAAATAAATATGTTTAACTTTAATTTACCAAAATTCATACAGATAAGTTAATAAAAACTGATGAATTTGGTGATAAATTTTCAATATAAACATCATTTCTAAGAGTTTGTTTTTCCATGTACATGCTATTTTGGTTATCATGATGTTAACGATGGACTAACAAATAAGAACATGATGCATGTATTAACATTAAAATATGCCTAATGTTAACATAATGAAACCGTCTTAATTCAAGAAGACGGACAAACTAATTCCTCCTTATCTTGCTTAGTTGAAAACAATTATTAAGTTCCAATTGTTTATTGAGGTAAAACACAAGGCAAGAATTGTAATAGGTTGAAGTGATTTTGGTTTCTTTCCAACGTTTACACCTTCAGTCTAGGGATTCATAATGGATGACTTGATCACAATACACAGAAGTAGTAAAATAATAAAAGATAATAGGTGAAAGGCTTGAATGGAGTTGCAGACTGCAGCATACATTGATTATGAATACCGTCTCTAGGGCTAATAATTGTACCGCAATCAACCTACCAAATGTAGGGATGACATAATAAATTCGAATTTTTAAAAATTATTTAGCCTTTATATTAGATTTAAGTTCGGAATATTCTATTTAAACTCAATTTTTTTCAAAAAGTAAAACTAAAAATATTTATTTAAAAATCAAAACTCTTAATATTAATTGAAAAATAGGTTTAAATCTTAATTTAACTATTTGTTCAATAATTATTTAGTTGGTGTATGATTTCTATATTATTATTTATATTCAAGAATTAACTTAATATGTGTTTTATAAATAATCAGAAATAACTTTTTCATTAAATAAGAGTAAGGTTGTATATTATCAGATATTTTCTAATCTCGCATTTTAATAGAATTTTAATTGAGTGTTGATGTGTCTTATAAATAAAGATTGAAATTTTATTATTAAAAATAAGGAAAAAAATACGTTAACTATGCCGAGCAATATCAAGTAGGGGTCGTAATAAATTAGATTAGGTTTAGAGTCGCATAAGCCTGATTTTATCCATCAACTTCAAGTTATATCTAATTTTAACTTTTTGTCACTTTCAATATCATATCAATTTTGTCACCGATATCAAGTCATCTTAATAATAATGATTGGGGTGTATTTCGTTTGATCAGAGTGATTGAAATCATAATGCCCTTTTTTTCTATGCTGTAATTATTTGTAGTTAAGTGTCATTTTACATGTAAAACATGTGGTCTTTTAGATTAGGTTTAGACTCGCATACTGATAAGCCTGATTTTATCCATCTAACTTCAAGTGACATAGTATTGTAAGTGGCAGAGTAATCTTGTTGTCACGATCCGCTGAGATTCAACTTTCTGTCGTTTCGATTCGTTAAATTAATTTAAATTCTTTATTTATTCAATTTATTTTTTCAAAAAAAAAAGCATGTGGTATGAGAAGATTAACTGAATTAGATTGGTAAATTTTAGTTTAACTTATTAATTTATGTTCCAATAGATAAATTTAATTTGGTAAAATAGAACAAAATATCCTGTAAGAATCTCGATGAAATTTGAAAATTGTTTTCGATAAATCTACATGTAATTTAAAATAATAATAATAATATAAAATAAAGATAAATATGTATAAACAAAAATATAAAAATATGTAACATGTAAAACATTACATATAGAACATGGTAAAAATTAACAATGTACCAATTAAAATTAAGTAAATAATACATAAACTAAGAAAAGACAAATGAAAGAATTTGTTAAAATAGAATAAATAAAAAATTAATTTTCACATCATCATTTAATGTTTAAATCCTTATTATGCTACAAGCTTATAAGAGAGAGTAATAGTTATTTTATAAAATCACAACTATTTTTATTAGAAATCTTGGACCAATTATAAGTTAAAATGTACTATAATTTAAAGTTGAACTTCTAAAATTACATTAATTTTTTATTTATATTTTAATATTTTAAAATGTTATCAATTAACTCCTTGAGTCATAAAATTTTTAACTTCATAGTGATTTCGTCATCTAAGTGTCATTTAAAATGATTTTTTTATTGCTCCGCTCCACTTCCAAATAAACACTCTTTTATTTAATCACCCGGTCCGATTTTGGTCTGTGATCCAATTGAAATAACAAAAACGATGTCGTTTTATAAATTATTTTTTAAAAAAGTAAGGATGAACCAGCTTGGCTTGACCTAGCCCGTGGCCCATCCAATCTGACCCAAACCGGCCCGACCTCGGCCCGACTCATTAACATTTCTAATCTCGTAGTTGCGATTTACTAGAAAACCACCGTTAACAGTCTTTATATATTTTCTCATCCCCCAAGCAAGTCAACAACACTTCTCGTTAGTCAGTTCTTGCTTAGCCTCCATATTTTTGTGTTTGATTACTGAGATCACGGTAACAACAACAATAAGTAAAAATCTCACTAATAAGAGAGGTTCAGTAATACGTAATTTTATTTTTAACTAGTAAAGAAACTATTTCTAAATGACCTACATAAAAAGAAACGCTCGTATTTAAGAGGCACACGCACATTTCAATGATATGAACAACTATGTACATAATCGCGTAGACTCCTATAATTATAAATGGTAATGCTGTCACCTGCAACCAAATATAAAAGAAATCACTTCCGTTAAAACAAATTAATGTAGTAGCGGTACGCGGATATCATTCCCACGAGGAATCTCTAACGGTAAAGGTTAGCTAGTTTAATAGAAAGGGGGGTTTTGTCACGACAATAAAAATAAAAGGGAAAAATCACAAATTGAA
>JAOQMQ010000195.1:29535222-29546435 GCA_027563845.1 Erythroxylum subrotundum | reverse complement strand
AAAGGAATTTCTTGTTAAGTATTTGGAGACTTGCAATATTTTCTTGGAATTAAGATAATTCGATCGCAATAAGTTCTTTTTATTTTCTTAAACCAAGTATATGTCTAACATAATAAACAAAGTTGGAATGGCAGATTCTAATAGTTGTCTCACTCTAATAGCGGTATCTCCTACTCTTTCTAAAAACTCGGGTGATCTCAGTTCATATGATGTTTAATATTGACAATTAATAGAATTATAGTATATCATAATTACAACGCTAGATACTACTTTTAGCGTCAACAATTATGTTAATTTAAGCACTATCCTATTCATTAGAAAACATTAAAGCGACTTCCTAGTTATTTGAATAATACTACAAAATTCAGTCTTTACTTTTCTCTTAATTTTTTTCTTGATATTAAGTGTCATATTGATAGTAACTAGGGAGATGATTCAGATGATAGACATATTACAAGTTATTTTGAAATTTTTTTAGCTTCTTGTCTTATATCATCGCTTGTAAAAAAAATAAGATAAGAACCCAAAGATATAAGTTCTTCCAATGGTAGTGTTATTAAATCATTAACTTCTTGTATGGTTATCATTTTAACTTCTTATGTCTTCAGAAGTGACCTAAGAAATTTTCTTATCGTTTCAATATTAGTGTAAGTCTTTCTGAGACCTTTAAGAGAATTAATAATATCAATATACCTAATGTACATGCTATATATGCTTTTATCATGCTTCATTTTAAACAATTCGTACTAGTGTATTAACATACTCAATTTACTCTCCTTTACTTGATTTGTTCTCTCATATGTAATTTTCAAAGTGTATCAAATTTCACGGGTCTTGTTATACATAGAAACCCTATTAAATTCATTTCTTCCTAATGTACAAAATAAGATATATACGGCCCTACTATTTAAGAAAATTAATTTCATATCTTGAGATTTCCATTCTTCTATTTGAAATTATTTTTCATAGATCAACACTTTTGGTCTTTAAGAAAAAATATCATCCTAACTTTTTAATAGAGTAATCATTACCACCAAAAAAAGATGCTCCACTATTGTTTTGTCCCCTCAGTTGAATGATGATGATGATTTTCCGAAATATGCACTTTATGATCTTTTCTATATAATTTTATTTGAAATGCTAACTTAATAAACCTATTCTGATACTATTTGTTAGTTCCTAATGGCACCTTAAAGGGGAGTTAATTACATATATATATAATTTAACAAAAAAATTTAAACTAAACTCAATTTAACAACAACTAATATACACAAGGATAAAAAAATTGCTTAACATAAATCAATCAAACAATTGAATAATAATTTAAAGAGGATAAGAAAGAGAAAACACAAACCAATTTATATTAGTTCGACGTAGAACATTTTTCCTAAGTCCACTTCTAAGACTCTTCTTAGAATTCCACCATAATTCTTCTTTTAAAGCAAACAAAATCATCTTTGTATAATCTTCTCTCAATAAAGAGAAAACCTTTTACAATTCTCTTTCACAATAAAGAGGACCCTTAATGTTACTTGAAAAGCCCCCAAGTATAATAATATAATACCCTAACTAAATTTTGAGATACTTGCTTGATCATTGTGAAGATTGTGACTCAGCTTATAAGGTTGTTGAGGATTGTTGACTCAGATGAGAAGCCATCTTTAGGATATATATATATATATATATATATATATATATGATGGTATGTATAGAGCTCACAAAACAATTATAAATCCTTTTAAAGGAAAGGAAAAATTGTACAAGCCTTATATAGATATTATTGATCGGCGATGGAATAAGCATCTTACTCAAAAGATCCACTTAACAACTTGTTTTCTCAATCCTTATTGCTTATATAGTGGAGAAGCACGTACAATTAATATTATGGGTGGTTTGTTTGATGAGATTGAATGTAAAAGTATTTTCTCTATTGAAGAACAATCACAAGTGATAAATAAAATTAAATTGTATCGTGAAGGTTTAGAGAGTTTTGCTAGATCATCAGTAAAGAGAGAACTTATGATATAAAAAATGTAGCTAGATAAGTTTTATACTTTTAATTCATTATTTACTTATTAATAATATATATTTTATCATAACTATTAATTTAAAATACAGATGAGTGGTAGAGATTATTCAGTGACAGTGCTTCAACATTGAGAAAACTCGCTATTAGGTTACTCAGTCAAACAACTTCTGTATCAGGTTGTAAATGTAATTGGAGTGTTTTTGAATGTATTCATACAAAGAAACGAAATCATTTGGAACATCAAAGACTTAATGACCTTGTTTACGTTACTTATAATCTGAGAATGAAGAACAAGTATTTTATAGTTTTGTTTTTATTTCAATAATTTTATTTTTATTATTGACTTTATAATTTCTCTATTATGTGTTCAGAGCGATTAGTAAGAAGAGAACATATGATCTGGTCGATATTGATTGTATTAAACATACTGATTTTTGGATCGAAGAAGAAGAACTATTGCCTTATTTTGATTATAATAAACTTGAAACGACAATTTATAAAGAAAATAGATTTGTCACAACGAATGAATTAAGAACATCTACTGATGGTCAGTTCATATCTTATTTTGATCATATTTAAATTAAAATTATATTGTATTACAAGTTTACAATTGAGAATAATTTCATACATTACTAATTTGTAATTTATTTTAATGTAGTAGAAGAAATTGATGCAAATACTTTAGATGAAAGCGTAATTTACAAATCTTTAAATATCATTAGAGAATTTAGAACTTTTGACGGTGACGAGACACAAACTCTTTCAGAAACACAATTTTGATTTTTATTGTTATTTTAAGTTTTATATTAGACTCATATTTATTTATTATTAGTTCATTATATAATAATAGACATTGGTGTATTTTTTATTTCAATAAAATATTTTATTTTTACTTATTCTTGTAAGTATTACTTTTTATTTATTATATACCGGTTTTATAGCAGTTTACTACCGATTGAACCTCTAAACCTTAAACTTTTCTTTCGACCGATTCGATGTCTGGTCCGGTTTGGTTTTTAAAACATTGAAAATAACTTGAAAATGGTGCAATTTTACTTAAAAATACATGTTGCATGTTAAATTTTGACTCAAAAATTAGATAAAATAATTTGTATATTTAATTGAAGTCGCGCCATTTAAAAAAATAGAGATCAAGATAGTTTAATAAGAATTAGAAAATTATGAAATATGGAAAAGAACAAGAACAAAAATGCAATCGGTGTCGCGTTGGGAAGAGAACTAATCGATCCAATTTCCAATTTCTTTCATTGGACGGTGTTTAATAAGACGAGACATTGAGACCTTCTTTAGAGTAACGGAAGAAGGGACATACAAAACAAATAACTACTGTATAATCAACGTATAATTTCTAAGTGTAGAAGCCATCACACTTTCATGGGTCATTTAATTTTCCAACGCTGAGAAGTCCCAGCTACTTGAAGCCTGTACTTGAATCTCCTGTGCTTCAAAACGTATACCCACACTAATGACCGCGTCCGCTATGACTTGGTCCGGAATAGGCCTTGTTTATGATGCTCATAGTGTTGAGCATTGGAGGAGAACTGTGGCGGTCTTTAAGTGGCCTCATTCCATCAACCCGCATGGAGTTGTAGGTCACCAAAAGGAAGAAAATGAATATGGAGACCAATACAAGTGACTTATACGACATGATTATATTTCTTCTCTCTTTCGCAACTAAGCTAGTGGCTCCAATCAGGATTTCCTTCTGGTTTAACGCTAGAGGGGAATAGATAGTTGGTGTTCTCGACTCGGAACTGTAACTATGGCTATATTTTCAGGTACTGGTTGGTGGGTTTGAGATGGTATGGTTACAATGGTGAGGCACGATGTTCATATCTATATATATATACATGTGTACAGTGCATGTCCTTGGAAATGGGTACAGAGAAGGAAGAAATTAATATGAAAATGGCGTAGTTGACAGGCAAGTGTTGTGGGCTGACATGAGAAGAGAAATGTAAGATTTTCTTGTTGGTTGAATTTGGAGTTTGATCAAAAGCTGAACGCCGTGGTTTGACTATGCAATAACATATGTCATACAGGATATTTTCTGCATTTCTTTAGAATACTTTTGGCTATCGGTCAACTTGTGATAGCAGTCCGATTATGGCTAGATCTAATTAAATAAATACAAAGACGTTTACATTTCTGATGCGTGCTCTCTTTTTGTTGGAGTGCAATTGCAATAGCGTGTTCCCTTTCGACCAAATCAGTTCCCCTGTTTCTTCCATTCACATAATAGAGGAAAACTCATTTAGCAAGGTCGATGTTTGCCTCCAGGAAGGAAAAAATAAGTAAAAATGCTCGAGCTTATCACTTGCTGTTAAAAGTCAAGAGAATAAGCTATTATATTATATATATATATATATATTCTTTAAAATTGGCAACTTCAAACCAGACGACCACAACTAAATTTTGGTCAGGCTGCCAAATCGTCTGAATAACATGAAAAAATCTTTATTCTGAGATTGAATAAGCAATTACCATGAATGGTCAAGAATAAATGCCCGTTAACCCAAAGGAAGGGTGTGATTCAGTGGAAGGGTTGAGTGGAAGGAACTCATCCATCCTTAACCAACGATCAAAGATTTGATCTTTGACTTTGGGTATAAAACAGCCTTAAATCCTTGAGTCAACTGTCCCACTCTGTGAGGTGCCTACAAACCAGCAAAGAAATTAATTACTAGGTCTGCTGGTGGATACCCTGACTTAAGACCAAAGAAAAAAGAATAAATGCCCGTTAACAACGGATAGACTACTCGAGTAATGGTTGATTTTACAAGAGTTTTCAAGGACACGTGTAGCTGTCGTGTGCATAGAATAATAGCTACTTGGTTGAACAAGTCCTGTTTCGTCTATCTTATTGTGTATTGTCAATTGTTTGAATCTCCTGCAATGGGTCTCACATTTTGAAGCATATGGGTCGAACTCGGCGGGCTATTAATGTAGAGATTTCATATTTGCCGGAGTGGTCGTTAAGCAACACTAGTTTATCTGCAGTGCAGTCCTTGGTCATCATTTCAGAAGTCTTGTGATTCTATCGTGACAAAAGACTTTCCTTCCAGAATGTCATACCCATTCCACTTTCGACAATGTGCCTTTCCCTGCAATAACGATCAACAGGAAGAGTTTAACGAAAATATAAGGACTAGTCATCACAATAAATAATCAGACCCAGACAAAGTGAATTCTTTCCTCATAATTGCTACGGTGTTAGTGAAAATGCTAGTATTTTAAACTTAATATGGTAAAAGCTTCATTATTATTCTTATAGATGAAAGAATGTGACCAACTATATGCCTTACAGTTTCAAATTACAGGGGCAAACTGCTCTCAGACATACAATATCGTGACTGCAGCATCAATATAATCATGGTGGCAAATTTCCATCTTGAGGATTTACACTTCCAATAAAAAATCGTGCTCCTCCAAAACTGGATGCACTGACTTTTGAGCCACTATTTCACCATTACAAAAGAATTACAGCGCAGTATTCTAATTTTCATTAAACACTGCCATCTAAGAAGCTTGGGGCAAGAAGTGCAAGGGTACCTTCATATGTATGCTCCCAAATATTGTTCATTGGAACAGACATTCATGACTGGTAGCCCAAACAATCAAAGGCATCTACAACCCAGCTGTACCACAGCACCCGGGGTGGATCTTTTTCTTACTTTTTACATCTTTTTTCCTCAAGTACTTTCAAAGTTGTTCAATGTTGACCAATGACAAAGTGCAGATTTCTAGTCTAGATCGGGCACAAGGTGCAAATTTGTCGAAGTAGCAGCCATCACAGTTCAAAATGGCAATAGTGCTGTGGATCAAAAAAATAAAAAAAGACACCTGTAAACCTGACAAAAATGAGATGAAATCATCTTCCAAGAGCACACACTTTGCAACATTAGAGAATCTAACACATCTTCACTGTGGCATCACAGAATTTAGGAGATGATTTATTTTGGTTCACATTCTACAACAACAACAATAACACCCATTATTAATCCCGCTGACTTGGTTCACATTCTACAAAGTTTAAAAAGGCTAATTATGCAATCATGAAAAAACATGAAGGAAAAAACAGAGAACCTGAAAAAAAAAAAAGAGAATCCAAACTCTTAGGAGGCAGATATCATACCTCTACAAATGGTTAGCACTGGTATGAACACCAGAAAAATGGCTTGACAACTCCTTCCCATGGATAGCTGCATACACCACTCATGCTTCAGGGCATAATACAACCGCACAAACTGCCTGATGAAAGGGTACTACTCATGGAGTGGAATGTGCAAGTTTCCACCATAAGTTTCCACAACAGATGCCTGCGAAATCAAGACAGGAGCAGACACTTCATATAATATGTATATATATATATATATATATATATATATATATATATACTTTCAGAAAAAGAGGAAATATATTGGGATAAGCTCATGATACACACAGGAGATTCAGAATTAAGAAAGAAAAAAAGAAGATGATGCAGAACAAGAAATAAAAGAAGAGAATAGGAGTTTATTTTAAGATATTTTTAACTCTAAATAGTTGAAGTGGAGAAACAGACCTGGAGGTGGGAGAAGACGTTGTTGTACACCTGTAAGAGGAACTCTGATTTTGTTGTAAGCCTGAAGTTCGTATTTCAGTTAAAAGCATGAAAAAAGAATAGATAAAATAAACCTTAAGTAGATTATAGTAACATATTAACATAGACATGCAGTGCACCCAGCAATGCAATATAAAAGATTTTTGCACATCGAATGCTATTTAATTGATGCAATCACTTCAGCAACACAAGACAGCCAGACCACAGAATGATTGCAGACTGAATGAAATAGCGAAAAAAATAATATAATGAGTAGCATGACAACCCACAATGCACCAGATCACATTTTCGCCATATCTCAACTGACACTAAGGAACAGGAAATATTTTAAGATGAAAATGTTTCTAAGAGAATAAAGCATTGGGGCAGAGTATCATTAAAATGCTGACTAATAGCTTAACAATACAATTACAAATTGATACAGCAGAGAAACACAAGTTTAAAAGTATAGGGACTTGAGAATCTCATTTCATGTGCGTGGTTGGAATATGCTCAAAAGGGATCAATACTTTCACAAGGAAGCGGATGCAACAAGGTATGCAAGTTTTCATATGAACATATTAAAACATATAGACACACATACACATATATATAGAGGGATAAGAGAGAGAAAGATGGCCCATCAGAAGCTTACTATACCTTCTAAGAAGAGAAAAACATACATAAATCTCTTCTAGGTCTAATTCAATCTTTAGTTTAATATACTGTTTCAAAAGTTCACACATGTACAACATAGCTTCATCAATCCAACAATCATCACTTGCATCCTGATGAGGCAGACATTTGCAAATTGTACGCTGCAGTATAGAAGACAGATTTCCATTTGATCCCAATTCGTAGTATGTCTCTGCCAGTTTATTTAGCAGCAAGCAATTGCTGACTTTGAACTTCTCAACCCACATCGGGGGAGTTCCAACCCAAAGATTACTGTCCACAACAACATCAATAGGCAATTTAATATCAGTGCTCTTAACATCTAACAACCCCTGAGGAATTTCTGTTGAAGAACCCAAGCCAGCATTTGAAGTTAACTCCTGTCTCCGGTGTGCAGGAAGTTGTTGAAGTATGTCAACTCTCAATTCCTCAGGTAATTGATGTAATACATGGGCATCAATTTGACTTAGTGATGAAGGCATTAAATCAGTGACTCCAAGGTCCACCCTGTCAAGGGCTTGATTGCACAATCCAGTCTCAGAAACAGCGACTGGTTGTGCTCCATCGCCTGTATTCTGCTTTGTATAATTAAAACCAACAAAAGGAGGTGTTTCAGCCAAGAGAGATCATATTTTTAAGGCATGAAGCTAGAGGTTAGCTCTAATCCATTTCAGTTTGAAGGTGACCTAATGGAAGAAACATCCTTCACTCAGTTTCAATTTGAAAATGCACCACCTCAAATGCAATTTTAAAAGTGCGGTCAACCCCATAAGTCGTATCTCAAATAAAATTATCCGTAACAGGATATCAATGCAGCCATATATTCTGCTATACTTATTATAATTCATCCTAACATTTAAAGAAAGAAAGAGAAGTTACAAATTTAGTTTCCTGATAAAGCTGATTACCTTTCCAACTATTTACACAAATCACTTTCAGAATACCAATACCTTGCTTTTACAAAATTCAGCACAAGATACGTACAGACTTATCCCATAGGAAGGTAGCAGCAGCGAAGTGAAAACATAGGATGAAATTAGAAGGAAAAGAAAGAATTTACCTTCTCTCCAAGTCCACTACTTAAGCGAGACATATCAGATGCATGATGACCACCACCATCATCTATTTAGCCAAAGAGGCAAATCTATGAGGAACTAGTAAAAAGACACAAACTATGTATAACATCCATAAAAAGGAAAGCTCACCTCTACCATGTGAAGCAACAGGAGAAGAATTTATACAATTTTCACTATGGCCTTTTCTTTGAGCAATGAAATCCACTAGTTTTCCTCCATATATATCATTTAATTCAGAGAAGACTTCAGAAGGAAGACTCTGAAGAACTCCCACATCTAAATGAGATAAAGGGGGTGGAGCTGAAGCATTGCTAGAAGAAGCTTCACCACCAGAAAGATTATTGTTCCTTCCAACAGAACTGCCAGACTGGTCAGGAAATTGGCCTAAATTTCTGTTGACGCTGGGAACTTCAACATCTAGAAAGGAAACAATTTTAAAATTCTTCTATTGTCACGAAATTAACAGGTATCATGTAAATGAAGCAAATTCTGGTTCCCCATCATTATCAGGGAACTAATTTCTGTTAAATAATAAAGCATTGAAACTTCAGTAAGCACTTCCACAAGCAAGCACATTAGCACATAAAATGCACCAACACCTATAGCCATTACCATATAAATTTTGTTTTTCTAAACAGGAATCAGTGTTTAACTGTATAAAGATCATGCGCAATAGCAATACATATGTAATTGTTTCAATCACGTCGGCACATATATGCTTTTTTAACTTACCTGCTTCTGCCATCACTTTGGTTCCAACCTTGTTATTGTACTGTTCTTCACCAGCTGTTGAAGCCGATGTGAGCCATAATCTCAAAGCATTTCTTTCACGCACTAAAGGCAAGTAATTGGCAGCAAATGATTAATGACTATCAGGAAACAGGAGAAATGCAATAGGAAAAAAGAGAGCTTTGCATCCAACTCAAGATAAGCATAGTCAGTTTGAAAAAAAAAAGCACAAGATCAGAATTATAAACATTATGCTAGTCTTGACAGAAAAATCATACCGTACAACAAAAAAAGTTCAACTAGATATCAAGTTATAGCACAAATACCTTGCCTCAGATCATCCACATTTTCAAGCTTGGAGACTTGCAAGCCAACACCTCGAATATCCTTAACATCTAAGTAAGCAAGGCATTAAACCTTCTGCAACTAGTAAACTACCTTGAAATGCTCAAGAGAAGATGTCGCCTAAAGAGAAACTAATGGATCCTAAACTGAAAGCAATAAGAAAATCCACCTAACTCACCAAGGTTGAAAGACCCAAAGAGCTGCTTTGATATCCTTTCAATCACCACATTATCATCAGTAGCAATTGGAACCTGAAACACAATCAAAGTGGTGTACAAAAGAATTAAACAAAAAGGCAATGAACTGACAAACTATGCATCCTCATAGACAAATATCTATATTAATAAGTTTCTTACCGTTATAGAGTGGCTCAGATTCTCACAGTCCCCGCACCCCATAAACTTGGCAGGCTCCCCTGCGCCTTCTTTTCTCTTCTTTATCTAGACAAAGTTTCAAAGACCAAATTGTTTTTCAAATTCTATTCATGCCACCAAATGTGATTAAGAGCACCCGAATCCATAGTGAAGGATTCATGCTGAATATAATAATCAAGACAGCCCAGTAAATGAATTGCTTTTAACCTACTAATATAGGTAAATAAACAAAAAGGGAGCGAGGTACTTTAAGCGTAAAGGAGCGTCCGTGAACTCCACATCCTTGTAAACGCAATGAAACCTCCTTGCAAAGATTTGATAGGAAATAGTGACTCTGGAATACATTATTGTTAATTCCAAAAATAAGCACATTAGAAATTAAAAGACATCAATAAAAATATAGCAATGAGCTCCTGCAGTGCACAAGAATACCAACATCTTGCAAATCTTTGAATCGAACACCCCAATTAACTTCAGCACCTAGAGACTTAGATTCCTGCATATAACACCATATCAAATGCTCAGACAATGGCCAGTTAATCAAAAGGCAATGTAAGTATGGACAAGTAATGGGAAAAAACACGTAGTTTTGCAATCAGAGAACAAATGGAAAAGGTAATGACCTATACAGGGAACCAAAACTTGTACCGGACAGCTAAAAGCAGGTAGTTACTCAAAGTCTTATCCTTAAATCATACCTGAATCACACCAACCAGCCGACTATCTAGACCTCTGCTATAATTCCACAGCATCTCCCCAGTTTTTGTTCCAAAATCCCTTTGAAGTGTGTCCTACAAAGGTAAGAAGTCAACAGTGCAAACCAATCAATGAAAAGACAGAAAAAGCTCAACAAATAAAAGTTTAACCTTGGAAATTAGACGCAATTGTCCACAAGTACAAATATTTCGCTTCCTCAGCTTCTCCTCTAAAACATGCCCAATTCCTGGAAGTGTCTTAATTGGAAGTTCCTGCAGATACTCATCCACCTAACAAAGTCAAACCTGTTAGGTTAGCCGGATGGCAACACACAAAAAATATACAATATTGTGAAGTAGCATTGATTGATCACAATAAAGAAATAATAAAGAGGAAGTAAAGTTTCTATAAGATGTGCACATCTATGTTATCCTTGTGTCTCATTTAAGTCAATTTGGAGGTAAGTACAGATACCTTACGTAATTAAAAGGTTGCACACAGAGTAGGTGCTAGACAACTCAAACTATTAATTATTAGATGCAGGTCCAGCAACACTCTAGGAACTGATTGACAAACAAGAGAGAAAGGTGTAAAGATAGAGCCCGAACAGAAAGAATCCAACCCCATGAAGTTGATTCTAATCAAGTTTCCAAAAGAAACACATGTTTTAACAAGCACGCACAGAT
>JAOQMQ010000195.1:29511503-29527783 GCA_027563845.1 Erythroxylum subrotundum | reverse complement strand
TTAATTAAATCTGAGATCGTATCCAGGTTATTAATTAATAAGGGTTAATTCAAATACATGTTTTGGTTAACTAAGCAGAAGAGAAAATAGGTAATGAAATTTACCACGACAAATGCTGAACTAATAAATTGGTTATTTTTAGTGTCGATGATCAATGCAAGTTCAATAACGAAGGAGACCAGAAACCAAGATTTATCTCTATTGATTGTTAAATTCTCATTATTTTGTTTCTAGTTATTTTTCAATTTCAATTTTCAATTAAATTCTGTTTAATTCACAATTACAAAACCCCTCATTTCGTTACTTTGTTTTAGTTTTAAACTCGCTAACCTTTACCGTTGAAAATTTCTCGTGGGAACGATATCCTACTTTCCACTATTACATTAATTTGTGTTGCAGGAAGTTGGTTTTTTTTATATTTGGTTGCAGACGACAGCATTCACCAACAGGCCTTACTTTACTAGACATTCTGGGGTTTCTTTGCGTTTCTAGTCTTTCGCTTTTAATATTGCTGCTTATCTTGTTAACAAGTTGCCTACATAGACTTTGAAAATCTTGTCCCTTTGAAATACTTTTTCATAAACCACCAGATTACTCTTTTCTACGTGTCTTTGGTTGCACCATATATCCTCTTCTTCTTCCTTACAATGATCATAAGTTTTCTTATCGAACCACTGCTTGTGTCTTTCTCGGTTACTCTTATTCTCATTTGGGTTATCACTGTTTTGATCCTGCAACAAATAGACTTTATGTTAGTCGACATGTTCGGTTTGATGAAGGGAGATTTCTTTATAAAGAGAAGCAGCATCAACGTTCTTCACTCTCGGGTTCTATGTCTTCTTCTCACGAAGCCTATGCTCCTTGGCTAGCCATTACAACAGCAATCCCACAGCCTACAGCATCCACTTCAAGTGCCTCTCATTCTTCATCACCTCAATCTGCTGGTCCCAGTCATGTGTCTTCCATTCCAGCAGTCCACAATCAGCCTTCTGTTCCTATCCCAATCAGGACTCATCTTATGACACTTCGCTCAAATCCTAAGAAGAAGGTTTTATACTCTGCTCATGTCAGCTCCTCTTCAGTTGCGCCCTCTTTTTTTAGCAAAGCTGTAAAGCAGAAAGAATGGCAGCAAGCCATGCATGATGAGATCTCAGCTTTGATCAAGCATGGTACCTGTACTTTGGTTCCCCCTCCAACCTCTACCAACATTGTGGGTTGCAAGTGGGTATATCTTATTAAGCATAATCCCGATGGCACTACTGAACGACACAAAGCCTGATTAGTTGCACAGGGATATAGTCAGTAGGAAGGCATTGATTATGATGCTACATTCAGTCCTGTGGTTAAGGCCACTATTGTTCGGATTTTGCTTTCTCTTACTGTCTCGAAGGGCTTGTCACTCTCTCAACTTGACATTTCCAATGCATTTCTTAATGGTTGTCTAAAGTAGGATATTTATATGCATAAGCCCCTTGCTTTTGTTGATTCTCGTTGCCCCAGTTTTGTGTGTAAGTTGCAGAAGTCTATCTATGGTCTCAAGCAGGCCCCTCGTGCTTGGTACCATCGGCTCAGTAGTTTTTTGTTATCTATTGACTTTGTGGATTCTCATACGGATAGTTCTTTGTTTATCAAGCATTCTGCCACCCATGTTCTACATCTTTTGGTTTATGTTGATGATATTATCATCATTGACAGCAACTCTGAGCTTATTCGTGCCTGTATCCAACAACTTTCTCAAGAATTCAAGCTTCGTGATATTGGTAAATTGCACTATTTTCTTGGTATTGAGGTTCTCTACACTAAGTCTGGAATTATTTTATCCTAGCAAAAATACTTGCAAGACTTGTTACGTAAGACGAGGATGGATGGTGTTAAACCGATTTATAGTCCCACGGCTACTTCTGCTCATCTCTCTGTTCATGATGGGGAGCCTTTGCCCAATCCACATCTTTACAGGCAGACTGTTGGTGCTCTCCAATATGCTTGCATGACTCGTTCGAATATCGCTTATACTGTCAATAAGCTTTGTCAGTTTCTTTCCTCTCCCACTACTCTTCATTGTTAGGCCTACAAGCGTGTGCTTCGTTACATTAAGGACACGCTAGCTCAAGGATTACTCATCACTCCCTCTTCCACTGCTCATCTTCAAGCCTTTTGTGATGCCGATTAGGCAGGCACTAGGGATGATCGTAGTTCTACAAAAGGCTATGCTATTTATCTCGGTAATAATTTGATTGCTTGGTCTGCTAAAAAGCAGCCTATTATTGCTTGTTCTTCCACTGAGGCTGAATATAGGTCTGTTGCCAACACTACCGCAGAGCTCATTTGGTTACAATCACTTTTGAAGAAATTGGGACAGCCCATTCACAATCCTACTGTGTTATGGTGTGATAATGTTGGTGCTTCTTACTTGGCTGTCAATTCCCGTTTCAAAGCTAGGACCAAGCATGTCGAGGTCGACTTCTATTTTGTTCGTGAGCAGGTTAGTCAGCGACTTCTCACAGTTCAGTATATTTCCTCTGCTGATTAGGTTACTGATATCTTCACCAAGCCATTATCCACTTCTAGATTTATATCCCTCAGAGACAAGCTTCGAGTTGCTCCACTACCACCCTCTTCAGCAGGGAGGGTTGTTAGGAGAATGGTTAGTTAGTTACGATTGTAGTTGATCATGTTTGTTATGATATGATCATAATCAGATTAGTTAGATAAGATTAGTTAGTTATGATCTTAACATTATTAGTTAGAGATAATATTAGATTCGTTGGTTATGATTTTAGTGATTGTACTATAAATATGTACATGTACACATCTGCTGCATAGTATTTTCAAGGATTATACACAATTCAAACATTTCAACTTTTACAAGCAAAAAATAAAAATAAGGCTTTTCTACTCATCCTATTTAATCTTTTTCAGAAGGATTCAAAATTCAATAGGCCACCAAATCTTTCACATGCCCAATCAATTTTAATTAAACATTATTAAGACAGATAATGTATATCATGTTTCCAAGAGGTTTGAATAAATGGTGGATGATCTTAGTTTAAACCTCCCAAAGATGCAATTATGACAAGGAATATTGATTAAGAATTGATAAATCAGATCCTCAAAATCATGGTACTCTCTGGCTAACAATCCAAGCCATGGTACTTGATCAGTAGCCGAAGTTTCATTTCCATGAACACCAAATATGTTCTTGGGAGCATCAAAAGCTATAAATTTCTCCTCAGATACTAATAGTTGGACTAGCGACAAGGAAAGGTACTTTTGTCATCACGATGATGAGAAAGAAAACTCGTTTCTTGAGTCTCAATCCCTTGTTTCATTGATTCTCCATTTATGAGCTACTGATCTTAATACTTACCGTATCGACACTCTTAAACCCTACTATAAGTGTACCCAGCCAATGCCCGACGTTATTCTTGACCATGTCTACGTATAGTTTTGCTCTTGGGTTCAGATTCGATGCAAAGATTAATGATCACAAATTAGTAAGGATTGTTTATGGAATAGGGACCATGGACGTAAAACAGTTTATGCAACTAAGGTAGAATTATACGAGCTTAACAAGAAAGCTCAACATGTGACCATTCATCAGCTTTGCCTCAAGATTTGAATTGAGAACTTAAAACTCGTAAGAGCGTTATATTGACAGTGGAAGGACAATGCAACCAGAAGTAGAACTAGTTGAAGCGAAAATATACATAGGACTATTTGATAATTTATTGATTGCATTAGCTATTAGTTAATAGGGCGAATTATATCAGAGATAATATCAATTATTTATTAAAGATGTTCGGTGAAATTAACTGTTTATATATACTTATAAAGACATGATTTTTTTAAAAAATTATAAGAATAAATATTATATCTTATTATTTTTTTGATTATTTTCATAAGATTTTAAATTTTAGATATTTAATTTTATAAAAATTAAATTTATAATTCTAATAAAAACATAAACATAAATCATATAATAATAATAATAATAATAATAAAATTACTCAAAATTTTAATTTAATTTAATATGTTTATATAATTTATAAATTAATTAAACACTTTTAATAAATTAATCATTTTAAAATTTAAATTTTTATCTTAAAAATTTTATTTAAAAATTTAAAATTAAAATGACACAGTCTAAAAAAAATCAAAATAAGTCACGCTGTGACACTTAATTTAAAAACAAAATATTTTGATTTATTTTTATTTTTTATTATTTTAATTTTAATTTTTTATAAAATTAACAGTAGCATAATTAAAATTAATTTTAATTTAATTTTTTTATAAAACTAATTACATAATTAAACTTAAAATGATAAAAAATAAAAACTCCTGTGCCTTGTCACAGACATAACAGTTATATTTTTAAAAGCAAAATAAATAGTATAATTGACTTTTTACATAATGAAACACTCCTATCTCCAAGCGTTTTCTTTTTTGGCTAATTAGGCTAAATCTACCAACTCAAGCTGTTTGATATTTTCAATCAGGTAAAAGTTTTAAAACAGCTAAAAATCCATAATTTGTAAAGACATTGCTCAAAAAAAGTCAATCCAAAGACTCTATACACTCTGTCGCCAAGTACAAAAGAAAAAGTTACCATCTTTACTTTCCAAAGTCCAAACCAAAGCACACTTTTCACTCGCATCACCCAAAGTTCAGCTCCATCTTACTCTTTTGAACTCTTTATACATATAACTAATGAATATCCTTTTATCTTTTCTTTCTTTCTTTCTTTCTTTCTGTCCATATATGCGCTTCTTTTTACTTTCCTGTTCACCCTTTTGATTCTGGCTGTTGAAGCATTCACTACTTGGCTGACGAGGTTGATGAAAAGTCGTTCATGTTCGCCATGGCAGCAGGGGACCAGTAATCGGCACCGTTGCTGCTTGCCACGTTTACAGTTATTGATTACTTGGCTGACGAGGTTGATGAAAAGTTGTTAATGTTAGCCATGGCAGCAGGGGACCAGTAATCGGCACCGTTGCTGCTTGCCACGTGTACAGTGTATTCGACCGGAACTAGACACAACCCTCGGCTCCTCATCTCCTTCCCTGATTCTCCTCCGTTTACTCCGCCCTCCTACGTAAAACAAAAATGATCCATGTCAGAATATCAATCAGCGTTGACTGGCTTTGACCCGCCCAGTATCCATTTTAACACTGTCAAAGGGTAGTCATGTCAGGTCTAGGAGCAGTAGGGACCCTACTGCTGACGGTGCCTGCCTATAGCGGCTATTGAGAAAGAAAGAAAAAGGGAATAGAAACGACGAAAAATGACGTGTGCTTAAAGAAAAAAGGGGATAGAACGACGAAAAATGATGTGTTCTTAATTTAGAACTTACAGGCAGGTGTTCCAGGTAAGGAGAGCAGAGAACCTGAACCTGATCTTGCAGGAACCTGATGTATCCCATCGCCTCATGAAGCACTGTTGCCGTGTCCGTCTGCCATTTTTCAATTCCCCAACAACGTTACCATTCATTACCTCAGTTTCTTTCCAGGAAATTTTTAAAAGGAAAAAACTTGTTATCGGGTTTCTTGTTTAGGTGTCTCTTTATACCTTGCCAAAGGGTGACACAAGCTGTTGCAGTGCAGTGATTCGATCTCCAAGCTTCTCTCTTCTCACCTGTTATTCCCAAGAATTTGATCTTTATCATTCTTAATAGTCTAATTAAGATGGAAAACATAATCATACATGCACCATGCATATACATACATACATACATATTATATATGTGTGTGTGTGTGTGTGTGGATCTTTGGCATGCAAGTCTTTATAGATAGCTAGCTGCATGCAGCCATAGATCTTTAATTTCCGGAATAAAACAAATTAAACACGAAAGTTCAGACCTTTACTCGGGCAGTCGAATTGGGATTCTCCGATTTTATCTTTTTACTCGTTCTGTAGCTTCCCACCAGAGGAATTGAGCCTGTGGTGATGGTTCCTTCCATCGGTTCTCGCCTTGAAGTATTTCTTTTCCTCTGACGCAATAGTTTTGCACATGTAATATAGTAAAGTAAAAGAATGAACAACTAAAAGAGAAGATGGAATAAATTATTAACCGAGTCGCAATCACTCACACTTTGTTGGGATACAGTATTGACATTGACAGAGCTGCTACGGTTGTTGAAGGTGGTAGTAATGGTAACGTTGTTGCCATTGTTGTTGCCAGAAGAAGCTGAGGATGAGTCACTGCATGTGACACCAGACTTCTGAGGAGTAGCAGTTCTCGTGGCTTCACTAAACAACATAAAGTCGCCTTCATTATTCTGATGATTATACCCACCAAAGCAAAGCATTTTGGGAGGCTTCAAAGAGGAAGATGAGTAGTGATGAAAAGTGTTATGGTCCACACCCAGACCCACAATGTCACCACTACCATCATTACAGAACAACAACTCAGAGAAGCTTTTGGCTCCTCCCTCTAAAAGATGGTCCCCCTCGTCAAAACTCTCACTACCCTCCATTGAAATCCAGCTCTTCTGTACTACGCAAAACGAAAAGTCGACGTGTTTGTTTCTCTTCCTCTCGCTTTCTCTTCCTCTAGCAGCCGTTACATAATAGGAAGAGAAACTGAGAGAGGTGCGAAAGCAAGTGTTTGATGTGTGACAGGGACAGAAGTTGGGTTTGGAGATAGTTCCAAGACTGGGTTTAGTTTTCGGGGTGTTTTCAGTCAAATCAACTGTGACCGAGAAAACCGTGGTTGAGTCACCCGAAGCATTTTGTTATTTTTCGCATTTCTTTCAATACTTTACCTTGGCTCTTTGTCTTGGCCGAGAAAGAGAAAATGGTTAAACCCAAAACTCGACTGCTCACCCACCACCCCTTCACCGACTGGCAACTTTACGAGTAAGCGACTGAGTCTGATCAGTCCATTCTCGACCGTACTTTTCGACACGTCTGCTCACATGCAGCCTATTCTATACGCTAATCAAAATGGATGCGTGGGGACGACCCCAACTTTTATTTGTTTAAATTATGCCTTTATGTCCTACGAAAAATCAATTTTTTATATTTAAAATTAATCTCCAATTATTTCTTAACTATATGTATTTTGCACGTATGCCTTAGTCGTGCATCGTATTTTTATAAGAAATTGTTTCCGTTATTTAAATTTGTAATATTATAGTCATAATAAAAATATTCAATCTATCAAAATAAAAGTTAAATAAGGTATCATAATAGAAGTTAAATAAGGTACTTATGCTAGGTGTGTCTTTTATATAAAAATCAAAGGGTCAGGATTCATTCCCTTAACTTGTACTAATGAGAATTTGACTCCATAAGTAATATTAAAAAGAAAATAGATAATATCTGCAAATTACTAAATATATAAAATAGAGAAAACTTTGCAACATATCACATAAAATCAAAATAATATGATAACCATTCAAAGAAATGTAAAAGATAATATAAGGCATATTTAAAAGAATCAACACTTACATTTATACTATTTTATAAGAGAAATTTGATTTTTTAATACAACAAATAGTATTATATATCAACAATGAAACATGGGTAAAATAAATATATAAAAATTCACTACTAGTAAAATCATAATAGAGCAATGATTAAAAAATTTAACTAATCAAGCCAGTTTAATCGTAAAAATTTTGAATTGTCCAATTTTTTGTTTTAGTTTGATTAATTTGTTAATTAATATGCTAATTTTTGTAAATTAATAAATTTTTATAAAAGAAAATTAATCAAGTAATTTTTATTTGACAATCTCTTTTTTCAATTAAACTTCAATTTTTTTAATGGGTAAAATATTTTAAATTATTTAATTTTATTTAATCTTTAACTGATTTTATAACGAATTAGTATTTAAAGAATTAAATATGAAACATATAACTATAAATGCATCTCCACCAAGTTAAGTTGAAAACACCATGCAAAAATAGTTATTAAATATTAGAATTAATTAATTTATTAGGACGGGAAATTGAAAGGAAGTAATAATTATTAACTAATAACATGGAGCCTCAGGCCCTCAACACTAACACAGAGACCTTCCTGACCAGCGCGTTAAAGGGTCTGCTAATGGAGGCGCGTGAAGGAGTTTAGAACCTTCTTTTGTTTTCGAAAACTAAAGACCACATGTTCTGATGAGAATAAAAGCGGGTCCCCAAAAATTGTGACCGAGACCGAGTTGGTAAAAAAGCTGAGGACATTGGTTCCCATCACCAGTCACCACATGTTGGTATTGACCTCCGTCAAACAAGCGGACGAAACAGTAGTTACTAATGGACCGAAAGAACAGTTTGAAAGTAATCTCTTTTATTAATTATGTTTTAAATTTTAAAATTTTTCCATTTTTTATTATATACTTAAACTTCAAATCTTTTATTTTGATTTTTAAAATGTTAATTTATTCCAATTACAAGTCTTTACTTTTAGCTAAGTTATTAGATCCAACGAAAAGTGTTTTGCTCCAGCAATTTAAAAAATTAAGGGACGAAAAGATAATTTTATTCAAAAGATATTATAAATTACTCAAGCTACCATCTTTATTATTATTATTATTATTGTTATTATTATATGTTTTTAATTAGAGTTATAAACTTATTTTTGTGAAATTAAATATCTAAAATATAAATTCTTGTTAGAATATTTAAAGAAATATTAAGATATAATACTCATACCCTTATAAGTATTTTTTTAAGTAGTACTTATAAGTCATTTTGTACATAAACAACTAATTTTACCAAATATTTTTAAATAAACAGTTAGATGCTATCCATCAGCTGATATAATCCGCTATTAACTAACAACTTATTAAATCAGCTAACACCTTCGATGAATATAATTTTAAGATTTAAACTAGTATTAAAATGTCATAAAATCAAGTAAAAATTAAATAATTTAAAATATGATTGAAAGAGATTATCAAAGAATTTAAAGTTTAATTAAAAAATTATTAAATAAAAATTAATTGATTTATTTTAATTTATAAGTATATATTAATTTACAAAAATTAACTTATTAATTAATAAATTAATCAATTTTTAATAACATGAGTTATTAAAATAAATTAGATCGAAAATTAAAAAATAAATTAAAAATTGAATGATTAAAATTTTTTACCATTCAACCTAAAATTTTTATTTGTTTTTATTAACGGATGTTAACAAAATGTTGAAAGAGTGAAATAAAAAGTTTAGTAAAAAAAACTGAAACAAGACGTGACAATAAATCCTATGGACATTTAAAACTATAGAGTTAGCTAAAATCGCTGTTTTATCAATATTAATATTTGAAAACCAAAGAACCAAATGAATCTACCATTTTCTTCTCACTCATTTCTCTGGCCGACACTTTTTGCTAGGCGGCCGCCGGAGGAAACACGCCGCCGCCCCAGCTCTACGTGATGACGTGGCGAATTGAGGGCTAGTGTAGGCCGGTTTGGTGAAGGGGACAGGAGAAGAGATATATGTGTGCCACGTTACAAGTTTGTTTTAATATAATTAGACAAGTGAGAGAATGGGCTCTACACGAGGTAGCCATGAAAAGTACGACAGGGGACACTGGTCAATACCTGTTTTCCACGCACATTTGCTTCGTTTCCTCGTGCATCTTTCGACACCTCGTTGGTCTGGTCTCTTGGCTTGGCTCTCCTTTCCTGATAACTGCGTTCGATGTCTGAGTAAAACCCAACTGGGTTGGTTTTGTAGTTCACTTTCCTGATTATTGAACAAACTTGTGTTTGACTTGAATATGAATGAGAGTAAGTGCATAAACAAGCCTATCAAAACCAATCCAGTCGTCAATTAAGCTCCGATGTTATTAGTTGTTAAGACGTCAGTGTTCTTTCAGCATCTAGGATTATCAGTCCGCTAGTAGAGCAACCATAAACGTAAATCTGACTATTCCATGGTATCCATCTCCATCTGTATATTCTCAACGTAAATTCGACCATAAAGGCATTGAATAGTGTTTTAAACTCGAACAGCTTTTCAAGAAAGTGACATTACAATACACCTTTATGGTGTCCGTGCATTATCACAATTGAGCAAGCACAGAGGTGTCTGCTCGTGAGTGTACGCATGACCAAAGACATGAATGAGAAGCACTCAAATTTTTGTCCAAGAAGTACTTACTAGTCTATAGCTGATATCAGCATGGAGAATTGATGGACATAGATACATTCTATCTGATAAATTGCAAAGCATCTTATTGGTCTATGAACTAAAAATGAATTGGAATTCTAGAGGGGCAAGCATTAAAGGCTTCTGTTAATATTCATGCTAACAATTATAAAAGAAGGGTTAAAAGTAGATGTACAGGTAGAGGAAGGGGAGATAGTAAAAATCAAGATGTCAATAGAGATCACAAGGCCAATAATGATTAACATCAAGGCAAAGGCAAAGGGTAAGATTTTAACAAATATAGAGTGCTTTAAGTGTCACAAATTTGATAGTTATGAACCTTAATATTGAACTAGGTTGTTTAATAATAAAGAAAAGGAAGAGAGTTCAAAATTAATAAAAAGAAGGAAGCATAAACATTGATGATGGTTGTTCAAGATGGAAATAAACTTAAGTTAGATATTTGATATGTGGATACGAATTGCAGTAACTATATTAATGATAGTAAATGAAGATTTTCATTTTACTATGATTTTTGGTAATTTTGCTACTGTAAAAGTGATGGAAAAAGGTGATTTTAAAATAGGAACTGGGAATATTTTTATGGAAACAATCTATAACATATTGTATGTTCCTGACTTAAGAGTGTAACTCAGTTACGTTATCACTATTAAGAAGGATGCTTGGAAAATTTATGATCCTATTAAAGGTGATATGGCAGTTGTTCATATGAGTTCAGATATTTTATTTTTTTATAAATATTGAAAATATTCACTCTTGTTTGACGATTGAAGTAAAAGACCCCTTATAGTTGTGGTATTTTTGTTATGGTCAATTAAATTTTGGGGGATTGAAGACCTTCCAATAAAAGAATACGGTGACAGGTCTTCCTCGAATTACTACTCCTTCCTAAGTATATGAAGAATGTATTGTTAAAAACAACATTATTGAATTAAAAGAGGTTTCAATGGATATTTTGATTATAATCTTCCAAACACTCTTTAGGAAACATTTTGAGAAGTATTTAAATCATAATTGCATTAAACAAATTAGTTTTGAGTATTTGAAGTTGTTAAAAATATGCTATTGAACACTACAAGAAATTAGCGGTTTACCTACGGAAAAAATCGTCGGTAACCTGGAGACTTCCGTCGGTAAATAAATTACCAACGAAATCGAACGACGAACAAATTCGTCAGTAAAACGCCCATAGTTAAACTTACCGACAATCTATATTCCGTCGGTAAATATGCCAACGGAAGATAAATGACAAAACCGTCTGTGAAAGTTACTGACGACGGTTGATTTTTCCGACGGTAACTTAAAGTTCGTCGTTAACTAAAAATCAACTTTACCGACGGAACTATGATTTCCGAAATCAACTTTACCGACGGAACTATGATTTTCGTCGCTAAACAAATGTTGATTTTTCGACGGTATTTTATGTTCCGTCGGTAATAAGAAAATTTTATTATAGTTTCCAATTTCATGATCTTGTGATAAATACATAATTTTTAGAGTTATCACTTGTCTATGCATAATAAATTAATTTGTGTATTTATATAATTTGTTGAATTCAGAAAAATTAATTAATGATATAAAGTTAATATTATTTTAATTGACAATAAAACATTAAAGTGTACATAACTTATGTTTGTAATTGAAAGGACATGATTAGGAAAAGCTAATGTCGTGGTAATCGCCGGTGCTCTGAGCTGCTAAGCCTCCCTTTCAACTGTTCCATCTCCTGTCTCAACTGATCCATCTGCTCTCTCATCTTAGTCATCTGCTCCATCTGCTCTCTCATCTTAGCCATCTGCTCCCTCTGCTCCATCTGTTGTTGATTCATGTTAGTCATTTGCTCCTCTTTCATGTGAGCTATCTGGTCCATCAATGTTTGCACTGTGGCCCGAAGTTCGATGACTTCATTGTTGTCTGTTGACCTAGCAGACGCTGTTATACTGGACATGGAAGATTGCGAATAACATGTGTTCACATATGAACCTAGACTGAATCTAACTACCTAAACTAAAAGAGTAGGTGGTTCTCCTTCTCCAGCTTTAGAAGTCCCAATGTCTCGGAATAAATCTATTACTAATTAGCATACATAATACTTAATTAGTATGAGATGATGTTTCTTAATGTTAAGTTCGCATCAAAATTAAAGCAACATAGATAAACACATGTCAAGTGGCAAAAGGATGAATGGGAATGACGTACGTAGGCCAAGAGAAATATATTATAAAGTATGTAAATGAGATAATTTAATCAAGTTTACTAAAGAGCTGGAAGCCATGAGTAGATAAAGAGCTTGAAACCATGAGTAGATTGCTCTGTATATGTCGCGAGCATCTTTTTTGTTTCTTTAATAGTGTAATTGATTTAAAAATTAAAGTAAAAATCAAGTCACATTTAAGGTTTAAAATGTTCAACTGATAATGAGAGCCATTTCCATGAAGTTAGGTCCATTAAGTAAATTACCATTATATACTAATAAATTATTTTGATATAGAGAAGTTATTTAGTCAATGGACGTGACATATGAATTAGGATTTTACATGTATTGAATAAATTCTAAAAATATATAACAATAATAAATTATTTAGTGAAGTAATGATTTAAAATCAATCAACAAATTAAATTTAATTGACTATTAAAATTTTTGGATGTAAAATGAATATGTCTTTAACACATAGTTTTTAAACATAATTATATATGTTAAGATTTTTATGATTTGATCTTTTTTATTTTAATTATCACATTTTAAAAACTATAACTTATTCTCTTATAGTATTATTTGGCATTAAGACCAAACAAAGATAGTGCACATAAATATATCTCATATTATAAATTACCAAATTAATAGATACAAAAAAGCACTATGATTTTTCTCATCTAAACATAAAAAGGTGTTTAACCACAAAACAATTTCATAACAATAAATCTAAAAGGCATAAATGGAGAAATTGTCTTTTGAAAAGGTGGATGAAAAATAAGAAAACATTTCATTGAACACATGGTATGCACAAAATTATCAACCCTAACTAAAAACAAATTGACAACATTTTCCCATTATTTACATGGAAAACCCTAAAACAATAACAATCAAACCCAATTAAGTCAACAGCAAATCAACAACTAAGTCCAAAAATAAGAAAATTTGAAAACCATGGTCGACGGTTTACCTTCACCAAAACCGTCGGAGAAGACGCCCTTACCTTCACCAACACCGCCGGAGAAGACAACAAGCAACGCTAGCCGGAGACGCAGCAGGTGGTTGGAGGAAGGAGGCCAGTCGACATCGGAGGAGGAAGAAGGAGGAGCTACGTCCGAAGGAGGAAGAAGGAGAAGCTGGCGCATGATGAAGACTCGGGGAAGGGAGGGAGAGCTGCGTTTTTATTAAAAACAAAACGACGTCGTTTTGGTTTCTTGGTTATATGAGGGACGTTCTTCAACCTAACCAAAACGATGTCACTTTGGTGAACTCCATAACGACGTCGTTTCGGTTATATGAATCCCAAACAACGTCGTTTTGGATAACGTCATCCCAAACGACGTTGTTTGGTTTATACCAAAACGACGTATAAACCAAACGACGTCGTTTTGGAATAAACCTCAAACCATCCTTATTATCCAAGACGACATCGTTCCGTCGCCAATATTTTGTCTTCCCCAACATAATATTACTGACGGAAATAACAAGCCCTAATAATTCCGTCGCTAAATAATCCAAAATACCGACGGACGAATACGTTCGTCGGTAATTCCCTATCAAATTTTGCCGCCATTCCATATTTACCAACGAATATTTGTTCTGTCGCTAATTTACTCAACATTTGCGACGAAACTATACTTTCCGTCACTAATTCCATACGGTATCTATTCCGTCGGTAAATGTCCGTCGCCGACCTGTAGATTTCTTGTAGTGGAAGAAGATTGTAAAGAATTGCTCTTTACTGAGAAAGATTACACAAAGGTTATTCTTTGCCTTGAAAGAAGAATTATAGTGGCATTTCAAGAAGAGTCTTAGAAGTGGACGTAGGCAAGGTTGTTTGCCAAACTATTGTAAATTAGTTGCATTCTCCCTTTCCTAATCACTTTAAATTATTACTCAATGGTTTGATTAGTTTATGATTATATATATATATATATATATATATATATATTGATTGATGTTAAATGAGATAATTATAAAAAAATCACAAACTTTACTCAATTTTGTTGTTGGCCCCCAAATTCGTTTCTTATTGAATAAGCATGATTTCAGTTAATTTTGAGGTTTTGATTGATTAAATTTTTCTTTGTTTGGAGTTTAATTAGCATGTCAATGGTTGGAGCATTTGTTTCTTAGATTGATGGAATTAGAAGTATTAAATGGAGAAATTAAGAGTAAGTTAGAGTGTAGTTTGATGTAAGTGAAAAATGAAGAAGTAAGAATGTATAAGGGCAAAATGGGAAGATCACTTAAGGTTTAAAGGTTAAGGCATTACATGGAAGGGCATAATGGACATTGTATGATTGGTAAGAGTAGAAATTAGAAGAATAAGAAATTGTTGTCTTGTTTGAGAAGTGGGTGTCGTGGAAGAGAGGAAGAAAAGAGACAAAAGCTAGGGTTTTGGGATTCTTGAAGATTTTGGAGCATTTTGAAGCATTAACAAGTAAGTATGAGCCTAAATCTTTCTTGATTGTTAGATGAAGCATAGATAGAGTTAGTTAGAAGTAAAAAAAAAACAAGGTTGAATGTGGGTAGAAGTTGTTGAACAATGGTGAAATCTTTTAGGGTTAATGACCATGTGTTTTGTTAATGATTTTGTGTTGTAATGAGCTTAGAAATGAAGTATAAGAGGTGATTTAAGGTTAAGGTAGGTTAATTTTGGAAGATGAGAAGTTTATGGATGAAGAATGTTTGAAAAATGGGTTTTCGGGGGTTTCTAGTGTCGTACGTCGCAACCTGCACTTCCACACGTCGCGAAGTGCACCAGTTTTCTTGTAGCGTCCAGTTTCCAGCACTGACATGCTTTAGTATTTTGGGTAATAACTTTTGCTGTAGATGTCCAAATTGAGTGATTTTTGATTCCTTGTAAACTAGAGAGACATAGGGCTACAAGTTGTATGAAGGAATGGAGTTCAAATTCAGTCCCTAAGAATCTCCAATTTTGGATGGAAGTTGAGCATAGAATTTTTGTTTCAGCATAAGTTATAGTTCAAATTGTTAAAGTATGACTTTCCGATTTCTACACCAAATTGAATGGAATTTTGGTTGTTGGTTAAGGAAATCAAGTGAGGCAAGTGAGGCAAGAGGAGCAAGAGGAAGGACACAATTGAGCAAGTAACAAGCAAGGATTTCAGGTGGGTTACACTTTTATAATTGAACAACAAGCCATAAATGCTTCTTTTGAAAGAACGGAAATAAAGGATTTTTAACTACTTTATACATGTTCATTTGTTGCATTTTGAATGCTTTAAGAATGTGTTACATGTTTGTATATGAATTGCATTATTGGTTTAAGGAAATGGTTTTTAACGAATATTGATTTTCTGAAACGATGTTATGGTTATGAAATCGAGTTTTGAAAGAAATGTGCCATTTTGGGCAACAAGTTCGCAAGATATGAAATACATGTTATATGGGTTTGTGGTGGTCCCTTAAGTTAGTCAAGTTCACTTTGACAAAAAGGCTTCTCCCGCCTGCCCGCTAGTGGCATGGAGCTCCTTCATGGACTCCCATAAGTTCACGGCTACGTAAGACCATTAAGTGAGATTGCGATAGTACGTTCTGTTCACGGCTACACAGGACCCTTAGGGGAAATGTGTAGTACATTTTATTTTGGATCCACCCAAACCATTTCGATGTGCCTATGTGTTTATGATTTGTGAACAAGTTGATGAATGCACGATCTATGTTGCTTATGATTTGTTTGATAAAAGAGAAATTTTGAGAAATATGTGCTTTATGTTTCAATGTGCAATTCTTCAATAAAAATGAATATTATTCAAGAGTTTTGCTTGTTATCGGTTATAAAATTGTTACCTATGAGCTTTATAGCTCACCCCCATTCTCCTCCCCCTATTCAGGTGATGAACAAGAGATCGAGTAGGTCAAGTGTACGTGCTGGACCCCGTTCCCGGGACCCGGCCGAACAGTGCTAGACCCCGTTCCCGGAGCCCAACTATCCAAAACAGAAT
>JAOQMQ010000195.1:29474970-29494013 GCA_027563845.1 Erythroxylum subrotundum | reverse complement strand
TTTAATTATTAAAGAAAATTTATTAAAATTGATATATTTTGAAATATTTTAAATTTAATTAATTATAAAAATTGAATTAAATTGTTAAATTATTAATAATTAATATTAAATAATTATAATTCTTATTATCAAATAATATTAAATAGTTAAATAATATATATTTAGTTGATAATAAATCATATTATAAGAAAGAAACAAAAAATAAAAAGGATTTTCCTAAGTTAGAAAAACTAGAAGAAACTAAAATAAAAAACTAAAAATTAAAAATTCAAACAAACTATTTTTTACTAATTTTGAAAAAAAAAACAAAAACAAAAAATAAAAATAAAAACAATCAGAAAGTAGTATTTGATTTATGTAAATCTTGGATTGTTCAACGACTTATGTTGACTATAAATTGTTATATACTGATATTATTTTATGCTATATATTTGCCTATAGTAAGGCTTCAGAATGAAAGATCGTGTTGTCAGCGTATCTTCTTTTCGGATAATATCACATTTGTTTCTTTTTTATTCTTTTTGACAGATTTGATCTCTTATTTATGAGAATTGTGATGGGAGCTCTCTCGGAAATTGTAGATATCCAGCAAAGTTAGAAACGATCAGATTAGCTTTGTGCTTATCAATTCTTAAAAAAACAAATAATGGTAACGAAGATATAGGACTTCTTTGATAAAATAACTTCTCAGCTTTTTTTTTTTTAATGAATAGAAAGATTTTAGTTATTTGAATATCTCAAATTATTGATAATTATGTTTGATAATTAACAGATTAAGTTGTTTTTAGTGGATTAAAAGGTTTTAGCTGTTTGAACATCCCAAATAGTTAATAAAGAAATTAAGCGACTAAAAGACTATTATATCTAAGAGTTATTATAAATTAGTTAAAGAGATAGAAAAAAGATAGAGATATAAATAGAGATAAAGATAATAAATTTATTATTTAAATTTAATATTTTTAATTTTAACTTTTGTTTTTGCTAATACAATATTAGGTCAAATTTATAAAAATGAGTAGAATGATAAGATAAGATTGTAAATAATGGGCGATTTTAATAAAAATTTAACTTAATTTAATATCACAAAAAGAAAAAATATACTCTAAATTATGAATTAGATGGAATGGTTAAAAAATTGAATCAGCTCAATCTTAAACTGACTAATTTTTTGGTTCAATTTATTTTAATAACTCTTGTTATTAAAAATTAATCAGTTTATTAATTAATAAGCTACTTTTAATAAATTAACCATTTTTATAAATCGAAATAAACTAATTATTTTTTATTTAATAATTTTTTTCTTCCGTTAAATTTCTTGCTCTTTTTTAATTATATTTTTAATTTTTTAATTTTATTTAATATTTATTATATATTGATTTTTAAAATATTATCTTAATGTCAATAAAAATATCAAAAATTAAGGGGAAAATTCTATCCCATATCATTATCTGAGCACCTACTGGCATGCATTCCTGAGGGAGAGAGATTCCTGAGCGTGGACTTTCTGAGATGTAGCACTCATCATCTCCACAAGTTTCGGGAACAGTACAGAACAGGAGCCTTTCGATAAAGGCGAAGGACAGGACTAGATCAAGATTAATGCTTGATCTTGTTTTACTAATTTATTATTAATACTCATTATTAAAATTTAACCAAGAATGAACTGACACGTGAGATACTGTCAGACTTCATTTAATGAAAGTAAATCTATCTTGGACTTACCGTTTATATTCATATCTTGATCGTTTGATTTAAACAAAGCATGCTTACCAGAAACCATTAGTCTCATCTAATCATCAGACGTAATTGTTGCTTGCACGTGTTATAATGGTCCAACCGTAACCGTAAAACCGAATCATTTGTGCGGCGATTTATAGCTTCCGAGATTTCCGGCGGCACGTCCAGGAGAATTCGCCGCCGATTATTGTAATCCTACTTATCCTTAATGAGATCAGTGATTGCTTATCGTTAATCAAATCATTTAATTCAACGGTAATATTAAAAAGACAGCCCCGAATACACTAGGAGTGGGTCCCGTTCCAGAAGTATTGAAAGCTGCCAACTGCTTCGTGACCTACTGTTCCGTGTCCACATTCTTCGCTGTCACGCCCTCTCTACTGAACTCACTTGTCTGTCACTTTGCAACTAGTCCCCTGGTCGTGTCGGTACTGGGAGACTGACGATGACGGAGGACGGAGATTGGGTGGTGGTGCGCCGGCCTGTGGAGAAGGACGTTTGGAGTCCGAGCGTCGCGGAGGACGGAGAGCCTTCTCGACCGTTGAAGGTCATTTTCAAAGCTCCGGCGAAGTACTGGACGGACGCGGTTCCGATTGGAAATGGCCGTCTCGGTGCTATGATTTGGGGCGGTGTTGCGTCGGAACTTATCCAGCTTAACGGTAACGAGAATGTGCAATGAATACGTACTTCTTTTTTTTCCCCACCTTTTTCTAATGTTTAGTGATTTTATTGGACAGAGGATACTCTGTGGACTGGTTTGCCTAAGAACTATACGAACCCAAATGGTCCAGAGGCATTAGCAGCGGTGAGGAAGTTTGTTTTTGACGGCAAGTACGCAGAAGCTACTAAAGAAGCTTTCAAGCTGTCAGATAAGCCTCCAGATGTATGTATTTTCGTGAACTTTTATGTTGCTGTCTTCTTGAGGTTCATAGGTAATGGGAACAACGTATTAGCTTTAAACGTGGCCAAGAGTAGAACATGACTATATGGGGCTACCTAGCTTGGTGGGTAATGCATTGGCCTTTTTTCAGGAAAATGTAAATTGCTTTTACAGGATTTACGCCTTTTTATCCTGTAGTTGGAGAGCACTTAGTTGGAGTGACCCTTGTGCTTATTGTCTGGAAAATCATGGATGCTAGATGTTTATACTCAACTATGCCCTATTTTCCATTTTGATCTTGGTAGCCTATATTCACGGTGGCTTTTGTCCCTGTATTTTAGACCTACCTGCCACTCGGCGACCTAAAGCTTCAATTTGATGACTCCCATCTCAAGTATGATGAGGGAACATACCATCGAGAGCTCGACTTGGATACTGCAACTGCAAGAGTAAAATATTCTGTTGGTGATGTAGAGTACACAAGGGAACATTTTGCTTCACATCCTAGTCAAGTAATTGCAACAAAGATTTCTGGGAACAAAAGCGGGTCTGTGACTTTTACTCTGTCTCTGGACAGCTTAGTGGATCATCGTACATACACAAAAGGCCACAACCAGATTATAATGGAAGGGAGTTGTCCTGGGAAAAGGAGGTCTCTTACCTCTGACCAAGCAAATTCAAGTGACGATCCAAAGGGAATTCAATTTGCTGCAGTTGTTGATTTACAGATCAGTGAGGACTCAGGAGTTATACACGTTTTGGATAACGGGATGTTGAAGGTTGAGCATTCAGATTGGGCAGTCTTGCGTATAGTAGCTGCTTCTTCTTTTGATGGACCATTCACTAATCCCGCAGATTCCCCGAAGGAGCCTATCCCAGATTCCTTATCTCAACTGAAGTCAATAAGTAATCTGACGTATGCTGATCTATACTTGCATCACTTGGATGATTATCAGAACCTTTTCCATCGGGTGTCAATTCGGCTATCAAAAAGTTCAAAGAGCAGCGTTGAAAGTGCACCTCCCGACAAGAAAACTCTTGTCCCGCTTACCAATGATTTCTCATTTGAGGGAAATGGTGATGACACAGTTTCAACAGCAGACAGGGTGAAATCCTTTCAAACTGATGAAGATCCATCCTTAGTGGAGCTATTGTTCCAGTATGGTCGATATTTGCTTATTTCTTCTTCAAGACCTGGAACCCAGGTGGCCAATCTGCAGGGCATATGGAGCAAGGGTCTCGAACCACCATGGGAGTATGTAACTTTGTCTCTCTGCCTCTGTTATTCTTGCTCTTATAGTGACAATTGGTGCAAGAAATTTCATGCATAAATATACACATACAAAATGCATAATATTAACCACCAAAGCTTAATTACTGCATCGCTTACGGAATCTCTTGAATGATTTTTCTTCCCTATTTTGGGGGAAAAGTTGTGGCTGTCAGTTACATCTTTGCAAAAGTAAAACACGGTTTTTTCTTCTTCTTTTTGTATAGAGTGAGTAGTTGAGGTTAACTTTTTGTGTTGCAAATTATCTATTGGAATCAAACTGGTTTAAGTCAGATTATCTTCAATATGGATGAAAGTTTTAATCTTCTTCATCTTGGAATGAGCTTGCTTTAACATGAAAAATTAATCCTCAATTTAGAATTTGACACCCATTATAGCTTGACTAGATATTTAAGTTAGTTCAGTTTGGTGCTGTAAAAGCTAGCATTGGAAGGTATGCAAATTCCGTATTATAGTTCCTGAAACCATCCATGTCTATCGCCACCAGAAGGCAAAGAGAGTTTATCTTTGAAACTTCCTTTCACTTTTCCTTCTCTCCATAGAAATTAGAGTTCCTAAGCAAGCACCATCAGACAAAGTATCAGATCCATTTCTACATGCTACTGGATTTATTTAAACTACTGAAACATAATGTAAGCACTACTTGTTACAGAAGCAGTAAAGGTACATTAAGTGCGTAGTTCTTGTGCCATTTGGATCAACAGTTTCTGCTAACACGATGATAGCTATTTCTTTTGATCATTCCAGTTGCGCACAACACCTGAATATAAATTTACAAATGAACTACTGGCTTTCACATCCTTGCAATCTCAGTGAGTGCCAAGAGCCCTTGTTTGATTACTTGTCCACTCTGGCGGTCACTGGAAGTAAGACAGCAAAAGTATGTTCTTTTCTCTTTTTTTTTTCTTTTTCAACTTTTTTCATCACTGTTGAAGTTTGTATTATCTTTTCTATTAGCTGTCAGTCTTTATTTATTTTGTATAAATATGCCCTCATATTGTTCATTGTGGGATTTCCTCCCAAATCAATCCTTTGAAAGACTTGATTTAAAATTTCATTGATTTGGAATTTTATTAGGATAAATTGCTGAAAATGATATGGTGATAAGTATTAAATATATTTATGTTTAACAATATGCAAATGTACGTAATTTTCTTGATGTCCCTTGTTTATCTGGAGAATCAGGCTCTTTTCATTTGTTGCTGCCCCAGTTTCATATACGCCTACATTAAACAATGAAATATGCATGCGGCCCATATTAATCTGGTAAAGAGATGGTTTTAGTTGTAACTTAAAATAGGTAAGACCTAAATGCCTAAAATCAACATGGTTTCTGTGGTAAGCTACGCTCTTGGTAGTGTTTCCGATTAACAGGACAGATTCACCTGTTTTGGAGAGCTGAATTCGCTTTTAAAGGTTCAATTTGAAACCTTACTTCCTGAGGATTAATTGTGTTTGATTCTGTAATTCCACCTGTCCTCTTGTTTATCCCTTAACATTGCCTTCTCATGTTAAAGTTACTGATACTTTGACATTTGCTTACTGCTTTATCTAAAATCAAAAGTCTAAGGTAATGGTACCTTCCTTTCTTGACATTTATTTACTGTTTTAAATCTTGCTTATGCTCTTTCTCTGCATGGAATAGGTGAACTATGAAGTAAATGGCTGGCTTGCACATCAGGTGACTGATTTGTGGGGAAAAACATCACCAGATGAAGGTGACCCTGTGTGGGCTGTGTGGCCGATGGGTGGAGCCTGGCTTTGTACACATTTGTGGGAGCATTATCTTTACACGTTGGATAAAGTAAGATGCCTATTCTTTAATAGCTATCTACTTTCTTACTTTTGTGTGGCATAGAGGACAAATATGCTCTCCTGAGTAATTCTTATGCATAATACTTGAGAATGATATTTTCTTTTCTTTTATTTATGTGTGTAATCAATATGAGAACATTGAAGAAATGAGGGAACTCTTTCTGCTGTTCTACACAGCAGCAGTGCTTGTCTTTTCTACTTCTGATTTTGCTCAACTTATTTAGGTAGTCAATATACTAACGGATGTTGCTACATAGGATTTTCTGAAAAATAAGGCATACCCTTTATTGGAAGGATGTGTTAAATTTCTTCTGGAGTGGCTGATTGATGGGAAAGGGCAATATTTGGAAACCAATCCATCAACCTCCCCAGAGCATGTGTTCATTGCTCCAGATGGGCAGCGTGCTAGTGTAAGCTATTCAACAACCATGGACATGTCAATCATAAGAGAAATATTCTCTTCAATTGTTTCTGCTGCTGAGGTAATGATATTCTTTTATCATCATTTCAGTTAGTGTACAACAGTTTGTTTTCTACTATTAATTGGGCCGATGTGTTTACTTTCTGGGAATTACTTTGAAACAGGCTTTGGGAAGAAGTGATGACGAGCTGATTCAAAAGGTTCACAAGACTCAACCTATGCTTCGACCGATAAAAATTGCTAGAGATGGTTCGGTGATGGAGTGGGTATTTCCTTTAAACTTGCATTCTCTTTCTTGAGAAACCTCAAGATTGGACTACATGCTATTGATCTTTTTATGTTGTTCCTTTGGGATGATATACTTCTTTTACTTCTTGGCAGGCAGAGGATTTTCAGGACTCAGAACCAAGGCATCGACATATATCCCACCTCTTTGGTATTTATCCAGGTCATACTGTAACTGTTCGGAAGAATCCAGACATTTGTAAAGCTGCAGATAACACGCTTTACAAAAGAGGTGTTTCTTTTGAGCTGGATGGATTAATCATAAAGCTTCTATATGTTACTGGACCATTCCATGCCAAATTTAAGAATATACTTGCATTATCTCAGCAAACTAGCTAAAGAATTCTGGCATTGTACTGCAAGTCTGAATGTTTTTAAATGCAAAATTGGGACATATATGGAATGTAAAAGCTTAATTTGATAAGGGATTGAACTGAAAATATTATACATCCTAAAATGCTGATATCCTGGAAGAGCTTTATTTATGAGTGGTTAACTGGATTCTTTGTTCCCTTGAAAATGTGCTGCGAAGGCTATTGTTTCTAAGCATGTTAATCATGATATTGCTTGGGATCTCTCAATTGTCCACATCTTTATGATACAGGAGAGGATGGTCCTGGATGGTCAACTGTATGGAAAGCTTCTGTCTGGGCACGCCTTCATAACAGTGAACATGCATACCGGATGATCAAGCATTTATTTGTCCTTGTAGATCCAGCAAATGAAGCCAGCTTTGAAGGAGGCCTGTATAGCAACTTGTTCGGAGCACACCCACCTTTCCAGATTGATGCCAACTTTGGGTAAGCGACATTTATATATTTGGCTGTCCATTAGATTTGAGCAATTCTGAATCTTTTGTCAATAACCCTTTGGCCACAGACAGAAAGGTCTGTTCATGTCCATGGTAAACATACTGCCATATGCATATCCTTGTGTCCTTGCTCGGTTTTAAAGAATGAGAAATTTTCTGCGAGTGTACTGTGATTCTTTCCTTTTTGTGATCCACTGAAATCTTATTTATATTGTTACGCCCATATTGATGTGTGGTATTTTATAATTGTTTCCTTTAAGCCACATGCTTTATGACATCTACCTTGCATTGTCAAAATTTTCTAGGTTAGACGACTAATACTTTAGTTTGATACAATTGGTCAATCTACATTTTCCTGTAGATAATATCATAACAGCCATACCTGCATGTGATATGTTGTAGAAGCATGACGACATGTGATATCTTCAAGATTGGTTATTCCTATTTATGCATAAGTATGTCGTGAGAACCTAGATAAAGGGTTATTTCTGCAAATTTTTCTTCCAGATTTGCTTCAGCAATTGCTGAGATGATAGTTCAGAGCACTACTACGGATCTCTACTTTCTTCCTGCTCTGCCTCGAGATAAGTGGGCAAATGGCTGTGTGAAAGGCTTGAAAGCTCGGGGAAGGGTGACAGTGAACATATGTTGGAAAGAAGGCGAACTTCATGAAGTTGGTATTTGGTCTAAGAACCAGAATTCAATTACACGTTTGCATTACAGAGGAACTACGGTGAATGCAACCCTATCAGCTGGTAGAGTTTACACATTCAACCGAAAGTTGAGTTGCATAAAGACCTATAATCTCTCGTACGGAGCTTTTTCTTGAACTTTGAGATCACATTAGATTTTAGATAAGAGGATTTATTCCCCACCTCTTCGGATGAGTATAAAGAGGTACCACAAATCTAGTAGATTTTCTCTTTTAAATATTCTTTTTCCCATCGAATAACAGTCGTCCAGACCAATGTAACTTTTGAGGTGACAATTAGACTGAACGTGTCGGAATAACGTATATTTGATGTAATAACCCCTTTCTATCTGGGAAATGCTTTGTGGCTTTAGGTCATCAACATGCATGTGTACTTAAAACACGTTGATATTACGTATTGGTGCTACACACGCGTGTAATCAATAGTTGACGATGTGTAAATTTTTCAAATGAAGTATATGATGGACACGGTTAATCACATGTCCATATACCAAAGTCATATTTATAGAAGATTGTGTCGTTCATGATGATTTTGCCTGTGACCGTAAGAAACCATGTGCTTTTAAGGTGTTGCAGGACACATTTAGGGGGTGCTTGGTTTGGTTTATAATTTTTGGAATCAATCAATGGATATAGAACAAATGCACGTTGGTGGTTTTATATTATGATTATAGAAAGTCAGATATGATTATAGAAAATATCTGACTTTCGGAGAATCATTCATACTCTGGTATATTAGAGGAATGAGTTTTATTTCTGGCGTGGACCAAGTGTCATGGACTTCTTTTTTTTAATTAAATATAATTAAAATATAATTAATAAATTCAATATAATTAATTATAATATAATTAATTACAATATAATTAACAAATATGCTTAATTATTTTTGTTTTTCTCTTTTTTAGCAATTAAATATAATTAATTAAAATATACTAAAATTTGATGCAAAATAAAAATTAGCAAAGTTTTATTTTTCAATATTTTAACAAACCAATCACTATAAATGGTAATAATAATCATTCATTTTTTTAACTAACTATTATATTTTATTTTTTTTTGCTGTCTCACCTTTACTTTTAGACGAGGCATTCATCATTTTATTGAAACTTGAAATAAGGAACAATTATCATTTTTAAAATAAAAATTCACAAGGATTTATTTGTATACTTTGAGATTCTCATGTGTTATGAACTAATATTAATATATTATTGAACAAGCAAACACATTGGCGAATTATGGAGAAGCTAATTTCCATGCCATTTGCTTATTATTATTCATGGGAGTGGTACTAGGGTTTTAAGTACTGTGTGCTTTAAATTTTCTGAACACAATATTTAAAGTGTAACTGTAAGCAAATCTTATAGTGGGATAACTTATTGTAAAATATTTGTAACAAAAATGTAATTGTTAACACCAGACAACTTGACTAATTTTAGTTTAAAGTGCGAGTTGGCATTGTGAAGAGAAAAGAATGAGTTTGAAAAAAAGGAATAAGAATAAAGATCGTTCTACTGAATCATTTTGATAATGTATCTATTTAGTGTATATTATATATTGGTACGTGAATATCAATTGAAATTAGTAACATGATCACCTATATATGGGAATACCATGATGGAGTACAAAGAATATCATACCTCAATATCATGTATATGTAAAAAAAAATCATTATTTATTACAGATAAGTAACTCATATTTTTTAATATTAGTATACTATAATCAAGTACCAAAAATATCATACTTTAATATAAACTATATTAAGACATAAGATATACAATACCACGTCTATATACTAGGGTCCATGCGTAAGTAAAATAGAAATATTATGACTAAGTGTAAAGATTACTATGTCTCAGTATAAAATATACAAAGACATAATACATATAATACTAGCTCTATGCATAAAAATACTATTACTCAATAAAAGCTTAGATTAATTAGAGTTTAAAATGGGAATACCATGAATGAATGCAAAGAATAACATGGATGAATATGAAATATAATATGACACTATAGAGATAATACCATGCCTATGTATAAAAATTACCATCATTCATTATAGATAAGTGATTCATGCATTTGAATATTGGTATACTATAATTGAGGAAAAAAAATATCATACCTCGATACAAATTACACTAGAATATATTTATATAACATGTACTTGTACTTAAACAAGTTGATGTTAGGAATTGGAGGACACGTTTAACTACACACTCCTATGATCAACAATTGACGATATGTTGATTTTTTTAATGGATTATTTGATGGACATTGTTAACCATATGTTTGTGTACCAAACCATATTTATAAAAGATTGCATTGTTACGAAGGACAAAGTTGATGACATACCTGTGTATGATAATGTATGCTTTTAAGGTGTTGTAGGACACGTTTAACCACACATTCGTGCAGTCAACCATAGTCATGCTTGAATTATTCAATGGATTACATCTGTTTAACTACACATTAATGTATTTGATTGATTTAACTGCATATTCATATTATCATTGTAGTATGAGTATGTATGCCATGTTCATTATTCCTTTTTTTTTTTTTTTGGGAAAGATTACACTTATGAGTGATATCTATTTTGAATATTAAATTAGTGATAGTTTAATGGCACGAAGTAACTTATGACACTTACTTTTTTTTTTACAAATATAAGACGCAGTAAGATAACAACTATAAAGAAATCTCCAAAAATTGAAGTTCTTTTAATCTAGATGACAATAGTTTACTTTGTAAGTGTGATGTTTTTGTTGAGTAACAGTAATGGAAGTGTTTTTTGTCTTATTATTTTATCTGTATTAGAATATAAAGTTTGGTATCAAAGTTATTATTATAGTGCAATTTGATTGAGATCAAAATTATTATTCTTTAATGATTTTGGTAAAGATAAAATGTTATGTTTAATCTCATTAAGAAATGTATTATGATTTAAAAATCTTTGTGGAGGTAAAGATTGGTTCGGAAGTTACATAATAGAAATAATGTTTTAAGTATCTACAATCTATCATCCAAAGTAATGGAGAGATCGATGAAAATATAATTTACCGTATCAAATCAGGGTGACTTAGATGAAAAAGTGCATCAGAAGTGTTACGCGACAAGAAGATACCACTCAAGTTCAAAGGTAAATTCTATCGTTTAATGATTAGGCCAACCATGCTCTATAAGGTAGAGTGTTGGCCTATCAAACAGGTGCATAGTCATAAGCTAATGTGGCAGAGATGAGGATACTCTGTTAGATGTGTAACCTTACTAGAAGAGATAAGACCATGAATGTAACAGTAAAAGACAAATTAAAGGTGATTAATATTAACAGAAAATTAAGAGAGATGAGACTTAGGTAATTCAGATATTTTAAGAGGAGACACCTTGAAGCTCCAGAGAGAAGATGCAAGAAAATTATACTTAGAGACTGTAAGAGAAAAAAGTGAAGGCCTAAGAAGAATATGGGGAAGTGATCAAGAATGATATAGCTCTTTTAGAACTTATCGAGAATATGTCCGCAATAAAAAACTTTGACATACTAGGATACGAATAAAGGATCTCGCATAGAGAGGCCATTCTCGTTCTATTAGGTCTTTTAAGCATTTTCCTTTGAGTCTTATATCTTATATTTAACCTAAACTTTTAATACATAATACTTCCCTCCTAGTTATGTGGTCTAATTATTCTCTTAATTATCCTAAATATTTTCTTGTTAAGGGCTTGTTTGATTTATTTAAGTACTTGTTGTACTTATTTACTTATTTATCTTTTATTTTTACTCTTTACCTTATTTTATATTTATTGTATAATTTATTTTAGTATATAATTTATTTTATTTATACATTTATTATTATTATTATTATTATTATTATTATTATCATCTTGTTTTTTTATTATTATTTCTACATGTATATGCTTGTAGGTCTATTGGAAATAACCTCTCTATTACTTATGGTTAAGGTTAGTACTACTGGACCCCCTTAGACTTCATATATTAGCAAGATTTGCACTGAATGTTATGATTGTTGTTGTTCTGTAAGAAAATGAAGAAGGTTAAATATAATGAAAAATGATGAATGATGAATGATGAATCTATGTTGTTCCAAATATTATGTAAACTAGTATTGTTTATATACAAAGTTATTAGGGAAGAGTGAACATGTTGTTTTGATTAGTATCAATATGTTCGTGTATATTTAGAAAGACATGTTACATATAACATTAAAGAAAGTAATAGGTTATGTTATTATATTTCTATAAAAATTAGAATATAAAACCATTTCTTTAATGCATCATCAAATGTCCATATTTAATTGAATGCGTTGGAATATCATATATTTGACGTAATAACCCTTTTCATTTAGGAAATTCTTTGTGGCACATTGGGTGGTGTGACCATCATCTATTAATTAGGATAAAAAATAACAAAGAATGATGTAACCGATTTTGTAAATTATAGGGTAATTTAAGAATTACAATATAAATACAAATATGTTAAATAACTTATAACTAGTTGTCTCCTTATTCTTCACTTTCTCACCACTACCTTTAAACGAAGCATTTGTCATTTTATTAGAACTTGAAATAGGGAACTATCATCTTTTTTTAATAACAAAATTTTGCAAGGATTTATTTGAGCATTTTGACATTGTCATATGTTATGAACTAATATTTATATTATCTAATAAGTAAGCACTTCGGTAAACTATGGAGAAACTATTTTCATGCCATTTGCTTATTTTTATTGTGAGTGTAGTATTATGGTTCTAAGTAATGTGCATCCTGAATTTTTTGATGTAAAGTGTCATTGTAAGTAAATCCTGTATGGGAAAGACATTTGTTGTCAAATGTAAAACAAAATGTACCTATTAACATGAGATAACTTGACTAGTTTTTATTTGGAGTGCAAGTTAGCATTGTGATGAGAGAACAAGAGTTTGAAAAGAAGAATTAGGATAAAGATCGTCCTATTGAATCATTTTGATAATGCATCTATTTACTGTATACTATATATTGGTATGTGAAGATCAATTAAAATTAGTAACATGATCACTTATATATGATACTATAATAGAGTACAAAAAATATCACACTCCAATACCACGTCTATGTACGAAAAATTCTATCATTCGTTGTTGACAAGTAACATATGCTTTTTAATATTGGTATGTTATGACTGAGTACCAAAATATCATATCTTAGTGCAAACTATACTAGGCATAGTATATACAATGCACGCCTATGTACCAAAACCTATTCCATTATTCATTACATATAAGTAAACACTAAAACTTTAAAATAGGAATACCATGACTGAGTGTAAAGATTAACATGCCTCAATATAAAATATTAGAAGACATAATTCTTATAACACTAGCCCTATGCATAAAAAATACCATTAGTAATAAAAGCTTAGACCAGCTAGAATTTAAAATAAGAATACCATAAATGAGTACAAAGAATACTATAGATGAATATAAAATATAATAGGAACTATACAATAATATCATACCTATATACAAAAACTACCATCATTCATTACAAGTAAGTGACACATACACCTAGATATCGGTATAACATGATTGAATAAAAAGAATACTATACCTCAATATAAACTATACTAGAGCACATTTTATACAACATGAATGTATACTTAAACATGTTGATGTTAGGTATTGGTGGACACATTTAACTACACACTTATATGATTAACAACTGATGATATAACACGTCTGTGTACCAAACTATATTTATAAAATTTTGTGTTGCAGTAAAGGAAAAGTTGATGATATGCGTGTGTACGAAATTATGTGCTTATAAGGTGTTGTGGGATACATTTAACTACATTCTTATATGATTAATGATAGTCATGTTTGAATTATTGAATGGACTATAACCTTTTAACTACTCATTTGTTTGTTTGATTGATTTAACTACACACTCATCTTATCACCATATAATAAGTTTTTGTGCCATTTCTGGGGGAAGATTAAACTTATAAGTGATATCTATCTTGAATATTGAACCAATGGTAGTCAAACGATATAAAGTAACTTATCACATAGCAGTGTTCTTTTTTTCTTTACAAAATCATAAGAAGGCTAAGTGATAAGAGGATAACAACTCTATGAAGAAATCTCTAAAACCTGAAGCCATTTAATATATTGAGAAGACAAAAGTTTAGTCTGTAAATATGATTTTCTAATTGAGTATCAGTAATGGAGGTGTTTTTTGTCCTATTATTTTATATGTATTTGACTATAAACTTTGGTACCATAGCTATTAATATTTTGCAATTTGGCTGAGATCAAATTGTTGTTCTTTATTGATTTAGGGAAGATAAAATATTATATTTCATTTCATTGGGAAATAGATTACGATTTTAAAATTTGTTTTTGCAAGAAAACGAAGAAAGTTGAATATAATGAAAAATGACAAATGACGAATCTATTTTGTCCCGGATATTATATGAATCAATATCGGTTATATTCAAAGTTAATGGAGAAAAGTGAATATATTTTGTTTAGAATTAATGTGTTCACGTGTATTTGGAAAGACATATTACACATAACATTGAAGAACAAAGTAGTGTAGGATATTGTGTTTTTATGAAAATCACCATCTAAAACCATTTCCTTGGTGCATTATCATATGTCTATATTTAATTGAATATATCGAAATATCATATATTTGATGGAATAACCTTTATTTCATTTAGGAAATGCTTTTGGCTCGCTGGATGGTATGGCCATCACCTATTAATTAGGATAAAAATAATGAAGAATAATGTAAATTAGAGGGTAATTTAAGAAGTTCAATATAAGTATAAATATGCTAAATAACTTAAAACAAGTTGTCTTCATCTTCTTCACTTTCTTATCTCTATCTTTAGATTAGGCATTTTTCATTTTGTTGAAACTTTAAATTGGGTACTATCATCTTTTTTTTATAATAAAATTTAGCAAATATTCTTTTACATGTTTTGACATTATCATATATTATGAACTAATATTTATATATTATCTAACAAGCAAGCACACTAGTAAACTTTGGAGAAAATATTTTGATACCATTTACTTAATTTTTTCGTGGAATAGTATTATGGCTTTAAGTAACATGCGTTTCAAATTTTTTGAACACAATATGTGAAGTGAAAGTGTAAGAAAATCCTATGTGGGAAGACATTTGTTTTAAAATATTTGTAAACTGCAAAAAAAAAATGTAGCTATTAACAAGAGATAACTTGATTGGATTTTATTTAAGATACAAGTTGGCATTGTGATAAGAGAAGACGAGTTTGAAAAGAAGAACAAGGATAAATATCATCTCATTGAATCATTTTGAAAATGCTTTTATTTAGTGTATACTATATATTGGATTAGTTCACAACAAATTGAGCAATATCTTTATATGTTTTAGCCTTAGGAGTCATATAAGTAACATGGGGGGTAATATTGGATTTAATTATCCAAATTTGGTTCCTTATGTTTATCTTATGCTATGAATATGTAAAAGTTTATTAATAGCTTTTCATCAATTTTATTATTGGAGAGCATGGTAGTTAGAGTTCATCTAGGTAGGTATATAATGGACTCCACGTTTTTGGTGAGTAATGTCATTAGGATTTGAAGAAACTAATTAAAAATGTTATAAAAGACTCAAATGTCATATTATACTAAAACTAGGAAGACATATCCAAGTGGTGGATAAAAACGTGCAAAAATCCTTTTCCTCCTCTAATTTCTCACATATTGTTCCTAAACATAGAAGAAATATTATGGTGGCATTGATACATACACGATTAGTTTCATAAGTGAATTTTATATGTTTATTTGGCATTATTGCATGCAAAAATGATTTATGAACAATGAATTAGTGTTTAAAAATTTTATACTCACAATTTTTTTGTCTCTATACTTCAGAATGATCATAAGTGGTATTACTACATCTACATAGAAATAATATACATTATGATATTTGACTCTAATTATGAGGAGGATTTTGCTAAGAAGAAACTGTGTGGAGTATTGGTTTGTAGCAACATGTTAGCTACATTATATGTGACAAAAATAAATCCTATTGTATACCTACTATCATGAAATGTTTGTCTAAAGGTGTAAGCACTTATCTTTGGAAGGTGTTATTGTATTTTAGTGTGAAATGCGATGATAAAGTTTTGGAGTCTATATTTTCTATCCCATATGCAACATAATTCATAAGACAATGTAACAAGTAAGAATAATATGTTGTTTAAACTTAAATTTAGAGCTTGACCACTATATAACTATAGTTAGTACTGCTAAATACGGGTCGGTTTTACGAGGATTGTCAATTAACTACCAGTTACCCACAAACTTAACAAGCAAGTTCAACCTTTACAGATGGATGAATAAAGAAAGTAAAATAAACAACAAATTATAAATACTAATGCAAAATAATGATCATGAATATACCAAACTATGAATTAACTAGATTTAAGCCAAGTTCCCTTAGTACTTTACTATATTCACTTTAACCGTTCAATTAATGCATTATTCTAGCTTATTGGACCAATAAGAGTTTCTAAGTTAGACTATATTCTCTCTCAAGATATATAATCCTATTTAAAGGTTAATTAACATAAATCTTTTCTAAATCCAAACAAGTTAAGATTGGCTCTATAAACTCTCTTAATAGGTTTTACCCTAACCTAGGAAGATTATATAACTTTCTCTTGAATGTCTCACACTTAACCCTCTTTATTCACACTATAACCTAAATATACAACTCATCTCTCAAATCTTAATGCATGCATTATGTATTGAATCTTTTACTTTTCTCTTTTGATTCAATCAAAATAAGAGCATGAAAAGACAATAAGAAAACTATAATTTCATTAATCAAAGAATAAACTGAATTATATCACATCCTAGGCTCTACCTACCTAAATCTTTATACCTCTCTCTCCCTTTTTTTCATTTTTATTATTATCTTATATGTTTGAAATATTGAGGACCATGTTTATTTTAAATAAGGGGGAGGAATTACAAGACCATAGTATACACTCAAGCTTATCAATCTTTTTCATGACTTTCTTAGTACGAACGAATTTTTAGGAAATTTTTCTTTAAAAACATGCTATTGAAGATGATTCATTATAAATTTGATAATTTTGGTTAATTGGAATGCTCATGTAACTAGTTATGAGCAATAATAATTGAGTTCAACTTTTTTTAAAACTCTGAGACTAAATATTCGATGACCATTATGATATCCCTTATAAAAAAATTCACATGCATAAGTAATTGAGACTTCTTTTAAGCATTTTTATTATCTAAAAAAAGAAAAAAAAAGTGTGAACAAATGAGCACAATAATTTTATCCTGCTAGCTTCATACAAATAAAAAAGGTTGAAGTTAAAGAATGGTGCTAGTAGCCATTTAAGACAATAACTTAGTTGATTAATTGAGGTAACCACAATAAGGTGTTTACTCTTGCGTAAAAGGTTATGTGACTTTTCAAACAAATTTCTAATACTTCCATTTAAATTTAAGTCCTATTAATAAAATAATTTAAATGAGTTTGAAAGTTGGTGTATGTTATCTTGTATATGTTTATTTTATGTATGGAATTGAGTTTTGTGATTTGGGTTGAAGTTTGAAGTATCATGAAGTGAATCGAATCTACTTGCGAATTGATGCATATAGTTAGTTACATAACATTTTGATGATCCTTTATGATTGAATGAGAAATGGAAACCTTTATTAGTATGTTTGAATTTTTAGCACTTTTCAAAATTGTTTTTTATTTAAGATTGAATGATGGATTGGTTTGCTTAAGGAGAAGCAATTGCTTAAGTACGAGAGAGTTTGATGTATGTTAGACATATATTATTTTTAGCACTATTTTTATTTTATATTGCTTGCAGTTTGGATAGATTTCAAAGGATTTGATACTTAATTTAAGAAGTATTGTCATTTTAATTATTATTTTTGCCTATAAAAGAAAAAGGAGCAAGATTAGAGAAGAATTGGATCTAATTAGAGCAAATTTTGAAGAATTGGAGAAGGATCATAGAACACGACACCCTACACTCCACTGTGTTGATGGTTATGTTAAAATGTGTCCACTTATGTTTCTCCTGCATAACTTACACACCCCTATGTTGCCCCTAGGTGAAGAACACAGTACCCTACACGATACCGTATAGATCTCATATTACCATTGCTAATTTTTACATAATTTCTTAAAGAAAACAGCTAGCTATATGAACTTATGTTTATGTTTGCGTATCTCATTAAATTTTGGGGTTTTAGGTTTTAAAGGAAAGATGAGATAGAAAAGAAAAGTCTTTTTCACCAAGAAACATTTCGAAGTCACTTTGAAGTGGTTTTGCATTATTTTAATCTAGACTACATTATTCTTTGAGGATAAATTAAGATTTAACAACAATTATTTGAAGATTCAAGATTCAAGATTCAAGAATAATAATCTTTAATATTTTTATGTTGATATTCTTTGTGTGATTATAAACTAATTTGGGATACAAATTTAGATAAGATGAACGTAGGATGTAATATACTTTTATTGATCTTTGGTTTGATGACTATATAGTTTTTTAGTGATTTATCGATATTTTTATATTGATTGAATTGAAGGAGAGAAAGTGAAAGATTTGATATTTGATTTATGCATCAATATTGGAGTGATGAGATGTATATTTAGGTCACAACATAGATAAATAGGGTTAAATGTGAGTTATTCGAGAGAAAACCATAAGTTCTTCCTAGGTTAGGGTAAAATCTATTAAGATAGTTAAAGTATTCTTATATTGTCTAGAAAAGAAATTTTAGTTGATTAACCTCATATAGGTTGAATATCTCAAGAGATAATACTAACTAAATTAGGAACTCTTATTGATCCAAGAAATTAGAGTAATTCATTAAGCTAGGGTAAAATTGAATATGGTGAAGTCTTGGGGGATTTTTCACCTAAATCTAGTTAATTCATTAACTGCTATACTATTGAGCAGTAGTTTGTGTTGTAAATCAAATACCCAAATAGCAACCAACAAGAGAATGAAAGACACAAGTAATAATCGACTTCTATTCTTTA
>JAOQMQ010000195.1:29439035-29457693 GCA_027563845.1 Erythroxylum subrotundum | reverse complement strand
GGAATCAAAATTTTATTGACTTTTATTTAAAGCTTAAATCTTCTTATAGTTATAAAGGTTGGTAGGCAATAATATGGCTCAGATCATAGATATATTTCCTTAGCATCTCGACAGATATAAACATCATGAAATATTAAGTGCATTAGTAAGACCAAATGAACCAAATGACATAGTTAATTAGTCATATGAATCCAAATTAGATTCATTGCTTCAAATTATATAAGTTTACATAGCATGCAACTGATTCATTATTTTTACTAACATAATTACAAATAATATCTACAAGAGCAAAATCCTTTCCTAAAATATGAAATTGATAATCCATAAATTCATTGGTGTGATTTGATCTGAATTTTGGTTATAAAAGATAGACATAGATGGTGCAAGTAATTAAATTCACTTAGCATCACACGATTACATAAGTGATTTTATCTTAATTTTGGTTATAAAAGATAGACATAGATAGTGCAAGTAACTAAATTCACTTAACATCACACAATTACATAAGTGCTTCCGAATCTACTATTATAAAAGATATACATAGATGGTGCAAATGACATATAAATATGAATCTACTATAACAAATGATCCAGGATATCATTCCTTATACCACAATTCTAACACACAACACATGTAAATCTCATAGTTGTTTTATTCATCAATAGGCATACATACTTAACTTAAAATGTTATCTGATCTCTATAATTCAACTCAATAACAATGTATAATAAGAGTATCTCACCAAAGGTAGAATTGTTATTATCTTAATATCAGTATAATTCAGGAAACACTTCAACTCTTACATAAAAAGAGAGAGAGAGAGAGAGGTTAGACACATAAATAGGAAGGTGTAAAATAGTGAAACAAACAACTACAACTTATCTATATGTGTATACAATACTTAATTTATCAACTTCATAAAATATTAAGTGCATTAGCAAGACCAAATGACATAGGTAATTTGTCATATTAATCCAAATTAGATTCATTGTTTTAAATTATACAAGCAATTGTCCTAATTGTAGTAATTAGACAAATTAAAAAAGTAGCATTGTAGTAATTATACAAGCACTCCCATAATTCATTTGTAACCTATTTATACTTAAAATAGCCTAAAACATTCATTAAAAACAAAAACTAACCATTTAATGGCTAGAACAGTAGAATTGGTCAATTAATTCTATTACAAACTTGTGATACATGTTATTAAGAGATCAATACGAGGAAACACAAAGGAATAAAGTGTATTGAACCTTGAATCATTCAAAAAATACATAAAATTAAACTATATTATGAAATAATAACAAAGACGTAAATACTAGTAAACTAAATATGCATTATAATCTAAAAAGGAAATAATTATGACTAATAGAAAGAGGAGAAGCCAACAATCTTACTTGCCATAGAAAAGTGATGTTCTTAATCTTAGGAAGCTTATTCCGTTACCTTAAAATTTTCCTACATAAACAAATTCAATTATAAAAAACCAAGAACATCAATTTAAAATAACAAAGTAACTTTTAAAGGGAAGAATAATATTAACTCTAACCTTTTAGATAGACAAATGAAAAGATACATTTTTGAAAAGGGTGGCTTTTCTAAGTTAGAGACTAAATTATATGGATTAAGTTATTATTTGAAAGGATTGTTAGATTAAATTAAATTGATTAAGAATCGAATGCAAGTATTTGAATGCCTTTCTAGTTGATGAATAATGCAATTGAGCAGATGATGGATAACCTTGATTTCTCTAATATATTTAAAATTGTCACCTATTTAAGTTAAGAGTGATTGAAATTGATTTACTTGAGGACTAGCAAAAGTGTCAGCATGGGAATATTTAATATGTATGAAAATAGACATATTTTTAAAAGTATTTTGCTTCATTTTCATTTCAAATTACCTTATTTTACTTAACTTAGATTTATTTTCATATAATTATAATAAATTAACTATAGGATAAATTTTTTTAAGAATTAGAGGTTATTTTAAGCAAAAATATGAAGAAAATTATAATTCTTGAAAGAATATGGATTGGCCTTTTTGTTCCTATCTATACCTATGTGCCAGCTCATGTCTTATATGGATTAAGTAAAATAAAAGACATGACCCAGAATAGGGCTGAAGAGAGATTGTTGTGAAATTGAAGAAATTTATTGTGTAATAGGTCCTGAGTCATAATTGTACTAAAAATCGTATGTTAATTACTAGAGAAATAATATGATCCATAATATAGGGACACAATTGTAGTAGAAATCATGCATTAATTTCAAAAGAAATAAGAAGATTCATGGCTTTGGGACATGGGCATGTCAAAGGCTTTATGTCTTCCATAAAAGACAGATAGATCCATAACATAGGACATGAGTCAAAGGGTATGAAAACATATATAAATGTCAGTATCCTAATTTTTAGACAACTTTTAGAGACTATTGTTTGAAGGGAGTGATCAAATATATCAATATGGTTTTTAGAGATATACTTAAAAACTAATAACATACTTTAACAAAAAGCTAAAAGAAAATTGTGATACAATATGGTATCATTTCACCTCACTTCCTTTATATTTAAAAGAACTCATAATAGAAATCATACACAATTATACAAAAAATTTTGATTAAATAAATACATGATTATTAACAAATAGATATACCTTTATTCATCAAATATTTCTTCAAGTAAACTTTTAAAATGATGAATAATCACATCTATGTCTACATTATCTATGTATATCATAATATAACAAACAAAATATACAATCATATGGAGATAATTATTAAAGTCATAAAAGTATTTCAGTATATACCAACTCTTGACATGCATTAACACTCTTCACATACATCAACACTTCTTAAGTTGTTGGATGAAATCAGTTGTGATAAGAATTCATTATTCAACAAGTAGTAGGAAAAGCAGACTTAGAAGCAATTGTAAGCATTGAGATAATTAAGAAATCTCATGCAATTATCTATATAATTGAATATTGAAGTATATTCAACTTCTACCATATTAATACATAAAAATGCTGATTAATTGTTTCACAAATATCACCTTCTATATAATTGTCCAATTTCATTCTATTATATAAAATCCTTCCATATAATTGTTAATTTTCCATTTAAATCTTATGTAACTACTCTAGGCATTTTCTTTAGATTCCAAGGTATTAACCAAGTCTCACCAACATCTCTAAGAGACATTTCATCGAATAATTCATAGGCAACCTGAATTCATCTATAACTAATAACAAAATCACTACATTTTTCCATTATTTACCAATAAAAACACATTCAAACAACAAATAAACCAACGACATTAGGTAACAACGCATAATACACACAATCTATGAAAACCCACCCACCTACGTTCATATACCACAATCCATGAAAACCCACGCATGTTTATCACTAACAACGAATTTTTTGGAGACATCGAGAAACCCAAGAGTAAACTTACCTGAAAACGACGCACGATGGACCGAAACAAGAAAAAATTGATGTTGAATGCTTGGGAGGAAGAGGGACTGATGGCTATGAAGTAAGGAAGAAAAGAGAAAATGAAAGAGGGGAGGAAGAAGGGAGTTTTGGGTGACTTATGTGGCTATTCAAAACGACGTCGTTTGGTTTTACGACATTGTTTTAATTTTTAGAGAAACTAACATTTACTGATAGAACTATCATACGATGTCGTTTTAATTTTTGGAGAAACCAACACTTACTGGCAGAACTGTCGTTCCGTCGGCAATTTAGATGCATAATTTTTTCGCCACCCATTGTCGCCTATTTTTATGACGAAATTTATTATTATGTCGGGAAAATCTCGGGAATAATTTCTCTCCAAGTTTACCGACTGAAATTTTGGCGGTCGCAAAAAAATCATTTTTTTCGACAAATTTACCAACGGAAAATCAATTTTTGTCACTAATTTACTACGGAATTTTTTCCATCGGTAATTTTCCGTCGTTAATATATTATTTTCTTGTAATGATAATTAACAATACAAAACATAAAGTGATCTTGATGAGCCTTAAACTTCTTTTATTCTTATCTTAATTTTCACTTTGTAAGTTGCAAACTTCATCTTTTCTTTTATAATCTTTGTAGAGTATTTTCTTGAGTTTATAACTATATCTTAGTCTCATATTGATTATAATCAAAATAATAGACTCATTAGTAGTACTTATGTTTTGTTATCGTCAAAACATCCATTGAAACCTTTTTCGATTTAACAATAAACATTTATAACGTGAAACCATGGTTAATGAAGATTTCATCTATTTTGGTATTTGTTATTCCGTTCAGTAAGTCAATAAAAATTGGTCTTTAGTTGTGGTTGGATAGTTGCAATGCTTCTCCTATTTCTTAGTCTAATTTATTGCATCTCAACAGTGTAAGACTATTTAAATGGTCTGAATTGTTCTTAAACCCTTCCTTTTATATTCTCTCTTCTCTATCTACTGTCATGTTCCAGATAAAGGATATGCCATGGAATATGTGATTTGTGATTGGAGAGGACTCTCGGTGGACATAAATAGTGGCCATTCTTGGGTATCCAATGGTGAGTGTAAGAACTTTTGTGACCTTAAGTATGCGTATCGGTGTTGGTTGGTGATGTTTATTATTTGCCTTTTATACTAGCATGTCATTGGTGTACACATCAAGATGTCCATTAGGATTGTCTACATAGTGGAGACCTTTGCCATTGTCATTTGGCTTATTGACTAAAACCTTTTTTAAAAATTCCGTTCCTATTGGCATGATATGATCCAGTAGCAAAGGAAGGAGCATGGGAAGAATTCAATGTACCAGGTGATTGTAGGTTGTGCTATGAAGAGGGAAGCAATTGTATGTATCTAAGAAAACTACTGGCGTCATAGAATATGGTGTCTAATTCACATAGCTTTTATGTCATTTCATGGATAACACACATGCTATGTCTATATAACGACAAAACCCGATTCACGACTAGAACGAGGGCCTGTTGCTATGTGTTTACAGGACCTGATTGATAAAGCAAACTGATTAGTTCTAGACTGCCCAGGTTGCATGTGTCTGACGCCAATTGGTTGCTGCTTATGGAAGTGTTAAATTTTTAATACGGATAGAGTGTAGAGCTCACTAATAAAAATTGGGCTTAGGTCAACTATTGTCCAAATAACTAGAACTAGTTGTTTGGATAATTGACTCTTACCACTTATAAACTTTTTAACATCTTCATGTATAGGCAATATGGAATACTCTAATTGGCCGTTTGTGTGCGTGTTAACCGACGAGCCCTTTGATACTGTTGGTAATAGGCAATACCAAGGAAGCAAGTGGTTGGTCTAGGTTTTAGCAGGACTGGCGATGAAAGTTTCCTGTGAATCATGCAATGCAATCTTTACAAAACGAACCAGATATCAGAACAGTTCAGGAACTAAACTATGAGATGAGAAGACTTTTTTTAGATGACGACAAAACCTGAAAATGGCCTTTTGCCTGAATGGAAAGAGACCCGACAGGACCAATTTGCGTCCTCTCGAGTCTTGACAGGGAAGATAATCACAACAGCAAATTAAAGACAGCCAACTAGCTAGAACAACTTTGGAGATGCTTCTTTGGTCAATTTATGTGGCTTTCCTACAACTCCTTCCTTGTTCTCTTCTTCCATAAGAGTTCAGGTATGGATTGATACGCTCGACCATAAGTTATGGACAGGCGTGATACCACTTCTGCATCACCATCAAGACTGTCTTATCGCATCTCTATTGCTTCAGGACCGTCGATTCTTATTCCGATTTCAACTCTCGTAGCTTTATGTATGTTGGGGGTTCTTTGGTCACAATGCTACCTTAATATTAGGCTAAAGTTTCAGATTTTCAGTAATACGATCATTATTTCTAAATTAATATTTATTTATTATAATATTTTAAACTAATTTTATTATTTATAATTAAATCTCTGATATTTTAAATTTTCATAAATAATTATTTTAAAATTTGAAATTCAGGTATTTTATAAAATATATTTTATCAAAAAACTATTAAATAATATAAATTTAGTTAATAAAAATTCTAATTATTGATTTATATGTTACAAGTGTAAAAAAACTTAAAATTAAGCTTTTTTCTGAATTTGAAAATAAAATAAAGAATTAGTCAAACTCTTAAACTCCTCAATTTTTAATTCAAATATATTTTAAATTTTAAAAAAAAGAAAAACTTCTTATGAGTATTTTTAAGTATATATTAATATAATTCTTAAATGTATATTATAAATTATGTAATCCGAATACCATGAATTAACTACTGAAAAGTTGCTTTGATAAGGAAATGACAAAATAATAATGGAGTGGCATCTCCTGTAATGCACTTTGCCCTCGTGTGTAGAACATGCATAACCCATCAAACGTTAGAAAAAAAGCTGTATGATCAAAGACACCCCGCATGGATACACACACTTGTGAGTTGTTCAGAAAATGTTAAGTTATGGATCAACTCAAATGGCAATCCCATAACAAGGAGCCCACCTTCTTCTCAGCTGCCACTCAAATTCAGTGTTTGTGTTTCACTCGTTTTTACCATACGTTCTCACCAGACACAATCAGGTAGCTGAAGTCTGTTTCGTGACTTGTACCTATCGATCCTCAGTTTGTAGATAAACTTGATACTATTCTTTGATCAGTAGGAAACAGTTCTCAGGTCTCCTATCTATGTCATTGGTCGTGTCAGCTATCCTATCTATCTCATTGGTCCTACGCAATACTGAAACAAAGATTCTTAACTTCATCAGATAAAAGACGGACATGTTGTTTGTTTACATGGAGATAAGAAGCAGTCATACGTAGGCAGCAGGCAGGGTGTCCTAACCTTTTGAATTGTCAACCTCGAATTACTTTAATTACTCCAAAGTTGGAGCTTGATTTCCTTTCGGAAAGAAAAGTTAACCGAGAAAGAAACTTAAGTGGAGATGACGTAAGTATTGTCCCCTGGAACACCGAGCATAATTGTGGGGTTACTGAAATGAAATGAGATAAAGTTAAAAACGTCTATTCTCAATTGCTTGCCATTTTATTCCATTCTCATCTTGAGCTAAACTATCAAAAGAGTAAGCCTATCAAAAGAGTAAGCCTTAGTCATCCTACAATCCATTCAGCTCAACTCCAAAGATATTGGTGGAGAGATGCTCTTTAAAGAAGCAGCAGCAGCAAACAACTATGAACAGGAATTACTCATTAGCAACCCCAAAGGAGTTGAACAAAGTTGTGAAGAAGAGTGGTTGAACCTCAGCCTAGGTGCTACAGATCCTCTCTCAACCGCTGGAGATTATGATCCACAGCCAAGACTTACTAACAGGCTTTTCTCGTGCAACTTTTGCAGAAGAAAGTTCTATAGTTCACAGGCACTTGGGGGTCATCAGAATGCCCACAAGAGAGAGAGAGGTGTAGCCAGAAGATATCAGAAGAGTTTGATGCCTCTGCCCATCAACTCTTTTGTAGGGAGATCACTTGGTGTAAGGCCTCATGCACTAGTGCACAAGCCAAGCAGAGATGGAGTTGCTTTAGCACCCAGGTTTAATGAATCGAATTCAGGGTCTGTAGTTGCATGGGCACCTTTTCTTGCTGACGACACAATGAATTCGATTTGGCCGGGAAGTTTTCGTTTGGATTCACAGAAGTCACAGTCATCGTCAGACTCACTCAAGCTAGACTTAAACCTCCGACTCTGATCGATCCTTTTGCTCCATAGATCAATGATTTCTTCCATGTTTACTTTCTCCTGGAAATATTGTTGACTTGTTCATCCATCAAACATACAACTAACATTGTTCGCAGGAAATCCATCTGAAAGTTTACATCAGAAATAGCTGGTTCTGCATCCATAGGTCAATTAGGAAAAACGTGAAAAGATGTTTCACTCTGCAAATCAAAGCTCAGAGTTCCTTGAACGTGAAGAGGTGTTTCACTCTGCATATCAAAGCTCAGAGTTCCTTGAACATGTCACCCCGACCCTGTTAATCCGGCTTTTTATAGAAATAATTAGCAGTTGTATGGAGTTTACTGATCCTCCTTAGTAAGTTTTCCTCCAAGTTCCACTTCTATTTAATGGGATAATTTGCTTTCCCAAAATTAATAATCATGACACAAGTTCATCTCCGCTCTCTACTATGTTAAAACTTTTCTGACATGAAATTCCAAGAAGTCGCAAGAAGATATAATTATTGACAAAATACATTAGGAAGAATAACTTGTGAAAAAAAAAATGATAGGAATAGATCTTGAGTAGACAGAAGCAGATATGGCCAAACAGTTTAAGCATCTTCTGAGCTCAATACCCTGATGCAGATATCTAAAATGGGAAGCTCAGTAGCATTCGTCAGCCTTTTCTTATGATCATTCACTTCTTGCCTTTAATTGATACTTTGGATTGTAATCTACCATGATTAACCTAAGCAGTTTCGTTTATAAATTCGACACCCCACACTTAGCTCATCAATTAACATGTTTTCTCTTCCAAACTCTTATATTCCTTTCCTAGTCATAAATCTGTTTTGCCATCATGCACTAATTCTTATCAAAGGCATAAGAAGAAGAGGAGGTGCAACTTAAATTTAAAATATTGTTCACAGTAAAATTCCATTGCCCCCCAAAATTAAAGCAATAAAAAGTACATGAAACACATGATAAAGCTTACTCATGAAACACATGATAAAGCTTGCTAATGAATTTGCTGATGTAAAACAAGTATCCATGAGCATAAACTTCCCAAGAGACTGAATTCCTCGTATAAAATACATGTAGATCAAATCTTTCACCATGAAGCTATTTACAGCCTACAAAGTTATCATGGACCTTAAGCTTTTGGGTCTTATGCTTGACGACAGGGAGCCTCTCGCTGATGATGCTTGGATCACTATATGCAGCAGAATCAGAGGGATACCCTTTCTGCACCACAAAATTAGATACATCAGTCCCGAATGAAAGGAAAAAAAATTGATTGTGTCATACAGCAAATGAAAGTACAGTTAAATAGACAACCAAATAGCAAATCCTGAACAATGCAAAGGGCGACACTACTAGCAGCAATGCGTGCCTGATGACTAAAGTTTCTCCAATGTACTGCAGTAATAACATTCTTCAAAACCTAAAGGGATACCAGAGAAATTGCTCTCTTTTTTCAACTATTTCCATCTCAGACTACTTTTGAGACTCCACATGTATTATTCAGTTACGAATAACTAATAGAGCCAATACTTTTGTAAAAGCAACTAGATGATCAAATCATGACAACAATCAGAAATGAGATGAGAGAAGTTTGACTCCTCAAACCCAGACAAAAAACCAAGAAATCCTAAACAGATTAGCAACAAGGAGAAGGTAACAATTTCAATATCCATGCGTAGTCTCTGATTCATGCAACAAGCAAGTCAAGCACTTGTCCACATATGTGGAAGGGAAGAGGTGGAGGTGGGTGCAAAAGATAGAAATGTTACAGCAGAAAGATCTTGAAAGGTGGCCTCTCTCCAGCATATTTCTCGAAGAATGACAGGACCTGCAGTGTCAGCAAAACTGCAATGCATGCGTGTATCCCTTAATCTCAAAAGGACTCCATCTACTCTAAGCTGTAAAAAAATGACCAGAAGATGGAAAGAAATTAAGGACCAAAGCAACATAAGGAAAAAAATTGCTGGTATCTTGAGAATCACACTTTCGGATATATTTAAATTTAATGATAAATCCATCTAACATCACTAGATAAGCAAGAAATTTATAAATTTTCACCATTTCAAGATTCTAGCAATTGGTGACGAAACAAAACCGACAATGTCTAGTTACTCACCCAAAATCGCAAAAGAAGAAACCAACAACTTGGCATGACTCTCTACAAAATAGAACGCCAATTGGTTCAGTGCCCAAACATGATACCGGAGTCATGCTAACCAAAATGTGTGAACGTAACATACCACTTTTGCAGTTAAAAGTGAGACCCCATTATCAGCTAGCTCATCTTCATATAAGATAACCTATAAAGCCAAGAAGACCAAAGTTGGCAAGCAGGTACAATTAGGACCAGAATAGATTTCATGATGATATGCTTCCAAAGTGATAAATAATGTCCACCTCATCATAGAAAAGAATAGGCTCCTTGGATGACAATGCAACCATGTCAATCTGTTGCTCACAATCCTCCCAATTGGGGCAGTTACTTGTCAAGTTTTCCTCACATTTATTCTGATCACAGGATCAAGGTTGATAGATCATTTTTTAGAATAAAAAAAGGGAAAAGTTAACACATCATTCATTACCTTGCCTATTTATAATGGGAGTTTATGCTACAAGAAGTAGGTTCATCACAAGAAAAGATTCAGTCAAGAAGTTTCCTTTTGCTTAGAAGCAAGCGCTCTTTAGCAGGAAAATTGAAACATCACGAAAGAAAAAGAATCATTACACGTGGAATCCACCTCAAAAAGTAGAAGCATGAAGATCGTAACCAAATAAAAATAAAAGCTAAATAGTGAAAGAATTAGGAAAAGGAGGAAGGAAAAATGATGCCGTGTCATGAAAAACGGAAAGAAATGGAAAAGGAAACAACAAAGTACAAGAAATTGATTTTCTTCAGAATTTCAAGAAACTACAATTTACGTCCAAAGATAAGTTTCCTAGTTAATTAAGAGTGAGTTAGAACAAATCCTCATCTCCAACAACTTTGAACTAGTGCCATAAATACAATACCAAGCATTCTAGGTCTTCAAAAGCCTACATCAACGTCAACAATGCATATGGAAAACAGAAAACTGTGAATTAAATAACTGACAAAAAGTAAAACGAACCTTTTCTGCATCTACATCAATTGTCTCACTTCCACAATATGGTGTTGTGAATGTGTAATCATAATCTAGTATCACCTCCTGAAAAGGTTTGCTGGAAATTTGCAGCAAGAGCCATGTGAACAAATGGAAATTTCTTTTAATTGTGCAAGGTACCACATCAATTTAAACAACATGATTGTGAAGTCAATTCAACAAAATAAGTTCCATTATCTCAAGGGGAACAACAGCTATCTAAGTAACTATGAAACAGGTTAATGCAGAAGAATTTGTCAAGGTCTATTCAGGGGCTGTGTGAACAGTGTCAAAGAGGATTATGTCTTCATGAGTAAGATCGGATAAGTATTTCATTAAAAAACAATAACGGGATGCCAAAAGGAAACCTTCAACATGGAATCCACCAGGAAATGGCAATTCCAGATTGTTCAACAATATTTAAAGAATAACAATATAGTTTTAATCCAAAATATTAGAATGCAAAATTCCATTGAAAGTAAGAGACCAACAGTTCTCAGTATTTCTTTTCAGCAATTGCAATTGTAAAAGATCTTGTGGACAGATATTGGAAAAACTGCAAAAGGAAAAACTTAAGTAGCTAGCAAAGTTGAATGATGTGTCATGGGTCCTTTCCACCTTCATACTAATGCATGATACATCTGCTTGAACATCAATTCACATGTCCATAATAGTATGACCTAATAAATACTGTCTCCAAAATATCTTGCAGCATTAAGTTATGACAAATATTTGAGCATGACCCAGATAAATCATAAATCTGTGTCCAGAGTTAAAAGGGGGTAAAAACCTTCTGAATTTCCATTTTGCAGCAGCTGGAACCTCAACCGGAGGCAATGCTTCCTTCTTCCAACCGGTGAGCGCATCAAAAGCATTAAAATGGATCTTTGTGCCACTTTTCGTATGCTCAAGAACTAAACAACTGTCTCCAAAAACCATTTCTGGTAAATGAGATGTTTGAAGCCTTTCCTCCCATCTGCAAACAAATCAACCTCAATAAATTCCTATAAGACGAACTTTATCATTGAATAATTCATCCTCCCGAGCCAATCCTATCAGCAACACATCAAAAAACACACGAAGAACATTTCTTGGCCCGTCACAAACAAAATCACCTACTTCAATAAACGAAACAACCGCTTTGACAACAAATCCACCATAAAAAAATCAATTATGAAACAAATTGAGCATCAAACTAGAAAATTAACACTAGAGAGAGCTCTATAAGAGAAAGAGGGGAGAGAAAGAAAAAGAGAGAGTGTGTACTGTTGAAGAGAGGAGGAGTTGAGAATGGAACGGTTGGAGGAGAAGATCTCCCAGCCATGGATGCGAAGTCCTCGGCGGCCGTCAGTCAACAGCTCGGCGCCTGCGGCTTTTAGTTCCTTCTGGTCTACTTCCAGTTCCATCGCCGCCGTCTGATTGTCACTACTCCGAAGACTTAGGCGCCGTTTGGTTGGGTTTTGTATTTGGGCTTTTGGTTTATTTTCACTTTTTATTTTCTTTTTCTTGCAACATTTCTTTATTTGAAAAGGAATAAGACAGAACATTATACTTTGCTTTGTTGAGTCCCCGTGTGGTATGTACACATTGCTCAATTGAATCCAATGACTAAAGAATCAAACAAAAATCTTAACTCATCAAATCTGTTGTTTTTAAATTTTTAGTTCGTTTTATTTTAATAATTTTATTAATTAATTTGTTAATTTTTATTAACTACTAAATTTTTATAAAATATAATAAATCAATTAATTTTTATTTAATATTTTTAATTAAATTTTAAATTTTTGTTGTAACCGAGACGGCGGATTCTCCGGCTACATTACAATACCTCGCTCTTTATACAGAAGCAATTCTGGCTGAATATTTTATGTACCGTGAATGACATACTTTAATTATTCATGATGATCTTTCTAAACAATCGCGTGTTTATCGGCAAATGTCTTTTCTATTACAAAGACCACCGAGTTGTGAGGCTTATACAAAAATATTTTTTATTTGCATTCACACCTTTTAGAAAGAGCCGCTAAATTAAGTTTTAGTTTAGGTGAAAGAAGGATGATTGCTTTACAAATAGTCGAGATCCAATCGAGAGACGTTTCAGCTTATATTCCTACTAATGTAATTTCTATTACAGGTGGATAAATATTCTTATCTGCCGATTTATTCAATGTCAGAATAAGGCCTGCTATTAATGTAGGTATTTTCGTCTCCAGAATGGACTCTGCAGTTAAGAATAGTCTCTTTCAATTATATCTTAATTTCTTTAATTTATTCAATCTTTAGTTCGTTTTATAACAATTTAATACCAATTAAACCTTCCACAACCTTATATTGTAATTTTTTTTATAAAAAATCTCTCTAACAAGAAACGCCTCATCACACTATGTAATAAATAAAATTACAAAAAGAATTATATAGCCAACAAAAGTGATAAGTTTTATAATACCTTAAATCATCAAGAGATTACAATTATTCTCATATATGAAAAAAAAAAAGAAATAATATAGTTGCTACCTTTTAAGTTTATTTTTTGTGCACTTAATCACCATTCACAATAGCAACATCCCTGCAAAGTACATCATCAATAACAACTTAATAAAAATTTAACTGATAAGTAAGATATATAGGAAAATTGAACTACTTCAACAAGTCTGCATGTAAGATATCCGGCATCTAATGTTCGTACAGTAGTATTTACAACTCCTTTTCACGCTCCATAGCAAAAAATGATATATTTTGTTAAAGACAGTCCTTCGCCTAAATTGTTTTCCAAAACATCCCTGCAAAGTAATGGAATCCAGTTAAACACTCACATGATGACCAATATTTGTGCAGCGAAAGAGAGAGTACACACCTTGAATCAATCATAGCTACTTTTTGTAGTCGAGTAACGCAAGTGTCCCCATGTATTCATATGTACGGAGGGAGGAGCTTAAAGAACCAAGGGAATGAGAAGAGACTGGTTTCTCATTACCAATATCGAAGACCAAAAGCTCATTGCATTTTAACACAAGAAGTTGGTTATTTTTGGTCAATCTTAATGTCGGGTAACTTAGTCTTAAAACCCCTAAATCAAGTCGGAACATTTTGGTCCAAGAACTTGATATACCATACTGTTTCATAACCCATATGTCCCAAAGTTTAGAGTCCCAATGACCATATAAACACGCAAGAGATTCTCCGAGTCTCACTACCTTGGAAAACTTGTCGGAAAGGGATACATGAAATGGTGGTAAGTCCATGTCTCCGAAAACCTCGCTACTCACATCAAACGCGATAACCAAACAACGATTTGTCACATCATGAACACCAACCCAGTGCAAAGCTCCTTTTACCAGTGCAGGTTGATGATGCTGCATGTCGCCCGCAGGAGAACTGCTAATCTTCCTCCACTCCTTTTTGCTCAGCTCGTAAACCGTGGCTTTTCTAACATCAAAACATGTTTGATCGATAAAGACCAACTTGTAACCATGAGAGACATAATCGTAGCACAGCCCCACGTATTCACTTCCTACGCTTCCGGTAGCAGGAAGTGGGATCTCTACAGCTTTCATTAAACTAGGGTTCCACAATACGCATATTCCTGCGGTATGTATGCATAACAGCCCGTGACAGAAATCTTCTGCTTTTTTCTCATACTCAATTGTAGGTGGTGGCATGAAACACTCCTCTTCAATATCGACCACGAAATCATTATATTCATCGTACTTCCTATGCAAAAGCCAAACATCGAAATCATCCCCATCACGAACACGATCTACAGTAACCAACGAGGGATTTTCCTCACTTCTATTGATTACACTCCTGGTGTGCTTGGAAACAAAACTAGAGCTACGAATCAAAGAGTAATATGATTTGGAAACACACATGAACCTTACAAGTGATTTGACTGGCAACTTTAACATGATTTCCTCCGCGATTTCTTCGGCTACGTTCTGAATTCTGCTGTCCAAAGAACTCATGACTTTGAGTAGGGTAGAGAGAGAACGAAATCAAGGTTTGAGATTGATTTCACTAATTAGGTCCGTCTAAATATAGGAAACTTACCCTTCACATATACTTATACGGAAGGTAGATCTATACAATCTTTAAAACAGGTATTGATGAAAGTCCAAAGGAATATTATAAACCCTAATACATTAGGGTTTGCACTGAGTTCATGGTTCGGCCAAAACACCTAACCCTATACCTTTTGTGATGTCTAATAGCTTATTACAGTAATGTTCAAGTACTTTAATATATCTAAATAAATCAAAAACAATGTTAGGGAGCTTGGAAGCAATTGGGTTAGGGATGACAATTTCTAGCCCATGGGCCTAAATTTAGTTGTTTTCAATGAGTTAGGTTCAAGTTCAAACTGACTCAAGACCCAATTATTCTAAACAAGATAATATCGTTATATTTAGAAGAGTTAGTTCTCGGGTAGACCTATGCTTGAGCAGCTCAAGTCTGAACTCAATTAAAAAAATTATATTGTTCTATATTTTTAATTTTAAACAAGTTGGCGGGACTAGCCTATGGGATAGCCTATTGTCATCCCTAAACTGGGTGGATTAGTTATGTGGAACTTTATAAGATACATATAATAATAGTACAACAGCTCTAGAGTTAGGGATTTTTGGAAATATCTATCATTAAAAATTATTCAAGGTTTATCTTTAAAACTAAAGTATTTAAATTTAATTAAGTCCTTTGTTACTATTTCTTAGAGAAGTATACTAACTAAAACACATCTTTACTCTAATTTTATATCTCATAGAAATTACTTATCTAATATAATAGCATATCATTTTTTATTAATGCTATATAATAATTATGGACTGTATATATAAGACTACAATATTCAGATAAAATATTATTTTAAAAAACAAGAGTACTTTATTTAGTAATTATTTAGGTTATATAAATATATAAAACTGTGTTCAAAATAAAATAAATATTAAGTTGTTTATTAAATTGATAAATATTAAGATTAATTATATATATAGTTGCTTTATTATGATAAAAAATTGAGATAAAGAAATAAGATTCGTATAGACGTATAGTTTTAATTTGAGTTTACTTTTTATATGAAAGGGACAAAGTTAAAAGTTAATTATGTACAGAAGTGTGTTTAATAGTCAACATTAATGAAGATATATTTTCAATGTTCTAAGAAGTACTGTACTAGAAGTGAAACTAATAAGAGGTTTAAGATTTAAAAGATTCGAAGATGCATTATAAAATTAGCTAAAAATTATATAAAATTAAAAATTTTGAAATATGATTAAAAGAGATTGTCCTTATCTATCGAAAAATTTAAAGTTTATCTTTAAAAAGAGATTGTTAAATAAAAATTAATGTATTTATTTTGGTTTATAACAATTTATTAATTTACAAAAATTGATCGATTAATTAATAAATTAATCAGTTTTTAACAACAAAAGTTATTAAAGTAAATCGAATCGAAAAGTTTGAAACCGAATCAAAAAATTGAACAATTCCAAAGTTTTATAATTAAACTAACCAAATGGGTTGAGTTTTTTAATCATTGCATATTTTAATACATATTATTATAACTCTTAGTACCAAATGCGTTTTCTATATTTCTAGCATTAACTTCGTTTATAATTAAAAAACTTGGACCAACCGAATCTACGAATATTTGTGATATCTAACAGTTTATTGTAATAAATTTCATGTACTTAACCATAATATATGTGAATAAACTTAAGAACATTGCTAGAGAGCCAGCAGGCAATTTTGACAGGATCCATGCTTAACTAGTTAAACGAACCATTTAACAATCTTCGGTCCCAGGCGTCCGTGCGCTCGTGGAGTTCATTATTGTCACCTAACTTGTGTCCCTAATAATTACAACTCACTGGAGTACAGACACATGCATAACGATAATAGGAAGCTATGAGGACTTGAAAGTACTCCACCACGAGAAAACGTTTCCAACGAGGCTATCAGTTTGGTTTCCACTGAGTTTGACTACTCCAGATTTAGATATCAGCTTCCTGATCATCCAAACCACTCGGTTTCAGAAACTTCATGGAATGCTAACAAGTAATCACCTTCTAAACAAGGTAATTAAAGAACAATAATCGCACATCTATAACGTGACTAATTTAGTTTACCACCTGTTGTTGACGAAACAAAAGGGTACATAATTAGGTGAAATCAATGGAAGCTGATAAGATATGGGACCATGTAACTTTGGGTGGCTTTATGAGATGTCAAAAAGCAGGAATCTCCAAGAAAGATGGTCCCCTGGTTTAGACTTCTATGTACAAACAATAAGTCGGTCATTTTCCTCTTGCTACATCAAACACCAGGAAAGCTCACACCTCTCAGAAAACGATCCTTCGGAAAGTCAAAGCAGGCATAAAGGAGCAATTGTGGAACTCACCCAGCTACTGAGATTAGGAAAGATGTCGATCTTAATAAATCAGAACATGCCAAATGCTCGGAGTACTAGACCCAACATATTTTGGGATTTTGTCATCATATGTTCCTGCCAACAGAAATGAACAAAAGGTACGTAAAAGGGCAGTAGTTGATCTAATTATATGAAATTTAATGTGGCAGGAGCTATCGACCAGCATGACAGCTGAGAAAAGGGCCGGCTGACACTTAGCTTAATAGTATCTTTCCAGAAAATATCTTAGAATGGAAATTCTGAAGAGATACTTAATTGACAGAGAGACTGATTTCGATAGAGCTACATGATTTTTATAAAAAAAAAATTTATAACCCAACCTAACCATTGCTTTTCTTGCCCCATCTTTCAAGTTACCAAGATAACAAGTAGCCTCTCAACAGTGGCTGTGATGATGAGACCTGTTAAGATAATAGGTACAGAAGGGACTCACCAACTGGACCACTTTCTGGGTAAAAAGTAGTTCTGCCACTTCACTATCGAGAGAAAAGAATAGAGCAGGAAAGGTGCGATACCAATACTATTGAAGTTAATTGGCGAGAGAGGAGATAAAGTGCAAGTTGGGAGTGCAAGTGGCAATAAAGCAGAAAAGCAAATAGCAATAGGAAGTGTTGTGTGCGTAAAGGCTGGCGTAACTGCTTCGCTGAAAATCGTTGCCTTGTGCTGCTTCTGCACTCCATTTAATTCAATCCACATGTTTCCACAATGACACAAATCTAATATTGGACAAATCTTTGATGCTTACTGGAAAAAACCCAACAAAGCGAAGTCTCCGATCATGGAGTACATTGAAGGGTCTGCATCAAGCTTTTTAGTTAAGTGTAGCAGATGTCATCCTTAATGTTTCTTGCCAAACATAATTATCACTATAAAAGTTTTTTAATTACGATGATTGTGATAGATCATAGAAGTAAAGATAGCAATATGAAGTGTTTAGTTGATGCAAATTCTTCGTCTTTTCAGATTTTCTAGCCTCTGATTTCAAAAGTCAAATCTTCACATCCGCTATGTTTTATCTATAAATTTTTTTTGAATTCTAATTTTATGTAATCCTTTTTAATAGGTGTTGAAGTCAAGGCAGGGTAGCCTCTTAAGGTGAAACCGGGAGAAGATATTATATTATTCATCTTTCTCAAGTAAAAATTGTTATAGATGTACTTATGTTAAGTGCTATGAAAGTAATCTCTCTTATAGAATGAGTTGAGTACTTATTTGCTAAGTTTGGTGAGAAATTTTATTTTAGGTTACACGTCCAAGAAAATAAAGGAACGAGTTACTAATTATATTGCAGCATGTGTGGTCTATTTGTGAGTTAATGAACCTTATTTTTCTTGTTATCGATCAATCATGCACAAACAAACGACTGAGAAGCTGGAAACTTAGAGAGAGAAAACTAGAGTGAGAGAGAATGCAG
>JAOQMQ010000195.1:29399079-29416667 GCA_027563845.1 Erythroxylum subrotundum | reverse complement strand
TATAGACACCGTGACTTCCATGTGAAAAATCAAAAGGTAAATTTGCATGTTAAAGCATGGAATCAATTACGTCTTAGTCCTCTGGCACTAAATGAATATACATGCAACCAATTACGTTTTTTGGTCCTAGTAACAAACGAATATGCATGTTAGAGTATGAGTTTCCCAACATTATAATTAAATTCCAAATTTTATTTATACTTAATTAAATGTTTATTGTATAGAAAGCTTGTTAGTCACCAAAGTGACCTTGCTTGAAAAGATATTTAAACATTTAATTATGCATTCTTTCAATTGTTCATGTTATATGATGCTAATAAATGACATAAAAGATGAATTGAACAATTGAGATTATTAATTATAATACTAGGAGATCACTCAAAGGTAGATCATTGCTTATAATTAATAACATTAAAGAGACTTAACGACACACCTGGTGAATATGTTTGCATATCCAAAGATAACATGCACACTAGCTTGAGTATGCTTGACTGTCTATTAAAGAGTGTGTATATATTTTGTTGGCATCGTTATGGATTAAGGATATGTATTTAATTATCACCTAAAGGTAAAATTATATATATATGAGTTTATTATTGTCTGAATCCATTAACTGTACTCAAAACATTAATGTGTGAGTTTGTTTTTACGTTTACAGTTTCTAGTAATTTGTTAGCTATGGGTAATGGTTTGATCAAGTTCAGTAGGCTAAACTATGCCGATTAGTATGAGCAAATCTAATTTCAGTTGAGTATTATGGATAAAGACCTGGCATTAGTTGCAGAGAAGTCTGCAACCATTACTAAGACTAATGTATAAGCCGAAAGGACATATTTTGAGGCTTGGGAAAAGTTTAATAGGTTGAGTCTAAACTTGATGCGATTGGCAAAGACTGAAAATGTTAAGCCATCAATGCCTCATACAGACAATGCAAGGGAATTCATGATGAAAATCAAAGAGTACTCACAATCAAACATAGGTGACAAGTCTATTGTAGGAAGCTTGATGAGCGAATTGACGACTAAGAAGTTTGATTGGTCACAACCTATCTATGATCATGTGACAAGCATGTCAAATCTGGCTACAAATCTGCTATCAATGGCATAGATGAAAGTGAATCCTTCCTAGTACAATTCATCAACCCACTTCCTCTTAAATTTGGTCAGTCCCAAGTGAATTACAACACTCTGAAGGAAAAATGGAACTTTTAATAAATCAAGGTCATGTTAGTGCAAGAGGAAGGGAGATTAAAGAAAATAAAGGAACATTATGTTCATCTTACAATACACAAAGAAGCTAGCAGCACAAAGGGAAAGCTAGGAAAGAAGGGCAACAAAAAGGACAAAGCCTCAATGAAGGTTAATGAGGGCTAAATTCATAAAGAGCAGCGTTGTTTCTTCTGCAAGAAAGCTGGTGACCTCAAGAAAGATTGTCCTAAGAGAAAGGCTTGGTTCTAAAAGAAAGGTAAGTACTGTGTTTTAGTATGTTTTGAATCAAATCTTATTGAGGTGCCTAATAATACCTAGTGGTTAGATTTAGGTGCAACTACTCATGTGTCACATATTATGCAGGGATTCCTTTCGATCCAAACCATAAACGGAACTAAAAAGTTCCTATATATGGGTAACAAAGTGAAGGCACGAATAGAAGGAATTGAGACGTACAGATTGATTTTAGACACTGGTTGTAGTCTAGATCTTGAAAAGTGTCTTTATGTTTCTGATTGTGATAGAAATTTAGTTTTTGTTAGTAAGTTCGATATGATAAGTTTTAATTTCAATTTTGGAAACAATGTTTTTTCTTTATATAAACGACAGTACTACTATGGTTCTGGTACATTAATCGATCGTTTATATTGTTTCAACCTTGATGTTATTTATTCTGAATCCTTTTTGCTTGTTGAACATAATATTGGTAATAAATGTAGTGCACATAATGAACACTTTGCTTACTTGTGGAAGGTTAGGTCATATATCTAGAGAAAGGGTTATGAGGTTAGTGAAAAGTGAAATCTTACCTCAACTAGATTTTACTGACTGGGATGTGTGTGTAGATTACATTGAAGGCAAACAAACCAAACACATATCTAAGAGTGCAACCATAAGAAGTATTGAGTTACTTGAATTAATACACACTGATATATGTGGTTCATTTCATGTTCCATCTTGGGCCGACGAAAAGTATTTTATCACCTTTATTAATGACTATTCACATCATTATTATCTCTATTTACTGCATGAAAATTCTCAATCAATAGACATTCTCAAGGTGTTCAGTAATGAGGTAGAAAGGCAGTTAGATAGAATATTGAAAGTCATAAGTTCTGATAATGGTGGTGAATATTATGGTAAATATGATGAGAATGGACAGTGTCCATGTCTATTTGCAAATTTCTTCAAAGTCGGGGCATTTATGCATAGTATACAATGCCCGGTACGCCACAACAGAATGGTGTAGTTGAAAAGCAGAATTATATTCTTATGGATATGGTTAGGAGTATGTTAAGTTACACCAATGTACCTTTATTGTTGTAGATGTATTCATTAAATACAACTACATATCTACTTAATAGGGCTTTTAGTAAAGCAATTCTTATGACACCTTATGAATTATGGAAAGGTAAGAAACCCAGCTTGAGGTACTTGCATGTTTGGAGTTGCCCAACAGAAATAAGGATTTATAATCCTTATGAAATGAAGCTTGATGCAAGCACCATTAGTGGTTACTTCATCAGTTTTTTAGAAAAGTCCAAAGGATACATATTTTACTATTCTAACCATGGTACAAGAATAGTTGAATCTGGTAATGCTAGGTTCATTGAAAATGGGAGAATTAGTAGGAGTGGGGAACCACAAAAGGTGGATATTCAAAAGATTCAAGTGAAAAATTCTTCACACAATGTCTCTTCTTAAGTTGTTATTCCTCTTGTTGTACCATGATCACGTAACATATCGGAATAACAGGTTAATATTCCAAACCCACAAGAAGAGAATGTTAATAATGAACCAGTAAATAATATGCAAGTCACAAATGATCAAGTTATACCACAAGAAATAGTATTGTGAAGGTCTATAAGGGAGAAAAGACCAACTATATCAGATGACTATGTGGTGTATTTACTTAAGCACGAATGTGATTTGAGCATTGATAAGGATCTAGTCTCATTTAAAGAAGCCGTAAAATGTAACGATTGTAAAAAGTGGCTCAATGTTATGAAAGAAGAGTTAAAATCTATGGGTGATAATCAAGTTGGGGAACTAGTTGAGTTACCCAAAGGCTCAAAGTAAGTGGGCTGTAAATGGGTCTTTAAAACCAAAAGGGACTCTAAAGGTAACATTGAAAGGTACAAAGCTAGATTTGTAGCTAAAGGGTATACTTAAAAAGATGACATTAACTTCAAAGATACCTTCTCTCCAGTTTCAAAGAAGGACTCTTTAAGAATTGTTATGACATTGGTTGCTCATTATGACATTGGTGGCTCATTATGATTTAGAACTTCACCAAATGGATGTAAAGAACGCTTTTCAAATGGTGACTTAGAAGAAGAAGTTTATATGGACCAACCGAAAGGTTTTGTGACTGCACAAAAGGAAAATATGATGTGTAAATTAAAGAAGTCAATACATGGTTTGAAACAAGCTTCCTGATAGTGGTATCTTAAATTCAATTAAATCATTACCTCTTATGGTTTTGTAGAGAACATTGTTGATAGGTGTATCTATATGAAATTTAGTAGGAGCAATTTCATTATTTTGGTACTGTATTTTGATGATATTCTTTTGGCTGCTAATGATTTGGGCTTGTTACATGATGCAAAGAAATTTCTCTCTAATAACTTTGAAATGAAAGATATAGGTGAGGCATCCTATGTGATTGGAATAGAAATATTCTGTGACAAGAGACAAGGACTGTTAGGGTTGTCTTAGAAAGGATATATCACTAAAGTACTAGAGAGATTTAGGATGAAAAAATGCTCAGCAAGAGTAGTTCTAATTCAGAAAGGGGATAAATTTAGTGAAATGCAATGTCCTAAGAATGATTTAGAACAAAAGAAAATGGAATATATTCCTTGCGCATCTGTAGTTGGGAGTCTGATGTATATTTAGACTTGTACTCGATCAGATATCAATTTTTTTATAGAAATAATCAGATATCAATTTTGCTATTGGAATATTAGGCTAATATCAAAGTAATTTTGGATTGGGCCATTAGAAAGCTGCAAAGAAAGTTCTTAGGTATTTACAAGGCACCAAGGATTACATGCTCACATACAGGAAATCAGATCACTTAGAAGTGATCGGTTATTCAAATTCAAACTATGTTGGTTTTGTATAATCAAGAAAATCTACCTTCGGTTATCTATTTCAACTAGCAAGAGGGTCAATTTCTTAGAAGAGTGGAAAACAGTCTGTCATTACTATTTTCACTGTAGAGGCTGAATTTGTGGCATGCTTTAAGGCCATTATTCAAGCATTGTGGTTGCAGAATTTTGTCTTAGGACTAGATATTGTAGACAGTATAGCTAAACTGCTAAAAATTTATTGTGATAATTCCGCAGCTATCTTCTCCTATAAAAATGACAATTATTCTAAGGGTACTAAATAGATGGATTTGAAATACTTGTCAATCAAAGAAGAAGTGCAAAAACATAAAGTGTTAATCGAGCATGTTAGAACTGATTTAATGATAGCAGATCTATTAACTAAAGGATTACCACCTAAAACATTTATTAGCCATGTTGAAAGGATGGGCATTATAGATAAGTCCTTGTTAGCATGAGATCATGTCATGTATGTATCTATATTTAGATATTTGCTATTATTGTTTTAGCACTTATGAATTCAATTAATGTTAGGGTTTTACTTATTTGTTAGTTATCACATTATGTTGTATAGACGCATTGTTTTATTATGATGACAAATTATGTTTTGAGAAAACATTAAAGTTAAGAATTACAGTGTTTCTTGATTACAATTAATTTGAGTTAAGTTGGTTGTGTGATACTTAGAAGAAATCACGTCTTATGACTATCATGATCTCATCATTTCAATTAATTCAAGTTTGATGGCTTGATAGATTCGATATATGATGCACACTTGTATTGTTGGATCATCAAGTCGTAACACGGTCCAAGTAGGAAATTGTTAGATTAATTTAATAATCATAAAGTATAGCTCATATTACTTTATTTGATTCTAATATAAAATGGGCCTAAAATAATGGTTATTGGGCTTATAAAGAAAATTAGAATCATTAGGGTTAATTAATAAAACCCTTCCCTCTCCCTTCAGTCAAGAAACGTTAACAGATATCAAAAAATTATAAGTTATTGCACTATTGGAAAGAACGAAGAAAGGGAAGAAGACGAGAGTGGATAAAGCTTTTGCGTAGAGAAGTATTTGTGATCAAGAAGGAATTACACATATTGAGCATAGATCATAGTTAGTGTTTCTTTCTTTTGTTTATAGCATGAATCTTAGGATTTTAAGGTGTTGAATCAATTGTATGATAGATAATGTTGGGTGAATTCTAGGCTTAAAATGTTACTTAGAATGTTAAATATTAAATATTAAATTTTACATGTAAATATTGCTTAGAATGTTAAATATTAAAATTTACAATAAAGACTTAAATTCAAGAAATCAAAACACCAACAAGAGGGACGAGGAGGCATATATCGATATGAAAGGTTAAAACACAAGAAAAAGGGCGACGAAGAGGGATGCACCATTTAAAACAACGATGAAGAGGGAGACACTTAGGAAAAGTGAGAATTGTTTTGAGGTTAGGATTGTACATGGATAAAGTTGAAATTTTGATTAAATTGAAAATTAGATTATGATTAATTATATTATGTTAGTCTAATTATCGTTATTTAACTTTAATAAAAATTAGTAAGCTTTGTTAAAAATAATTTAAAATATGGACTTTTTAAAATTGAGATGGCTTCACAAAGTCATCTGGTTCCAATATTACGCATATCATATCAAACTTGGTACTTGATTTGATTCTAGTACTATATAGTATTTGTTCTAGTACGATATAATATTATGATTTCTATATATAAGATTAATTGTTTCAGATAATTTTTTAAAATTAAAGAATCCTTTCTAAATTTTATAAATTTGCAAAACAATCTCTCAATATATTATACAATACAATTTTTTAATTTACTTGAATCTTATATTGAGAAATCATAATAATATAAATTTGATGTAAAACCTATTCTTTTTTTATTAATATTATTTCACATATTTCTCATAAATTAAACCGATCAAATTTACCTTTTTAGCCTTATAATATTCGCTATTTAGATCTAAAATAGGTCCAATAAGACGAGAGATCGGAGTATGAAATGGGACCTCTTGCTTATTAACACATTTACGGTACCGTTTAGGGACAGACAGAACCTGGGCCCAGGTGTAACTTTGATTTGGTTTTTTGTCTGGTATGCGAAACAACCATTGGTGGCTGGGAGAGTCTGAGGAGGAAAGAATCGGGAACTAAAGAGAGAGAGAGAGAGAGAGGTGACATGGCGCTCTTCTCCTCCTCTCATCTTCTTCGTCTTCCTCCTCTGCTCTGCTCTGCCTCACACAAGTCCAATCCATCTCCTTCGAGTTCTTTCTCTTTTTCTTTTCCTTTTCGCCCCACTTCCTCTACCAAACCACGCCCTACTCTCGTCGTTGCTTCTTCCCTCGATTTCAATTCTAATTACTCCTTTCGCCCCTCTTCCAAGGTTTGTTTTTAGTTTTAAATTTCCTTGATTTAAGTTGTGCTGCTGATTTTAATTTTCTAATTTATTGTTTGTAGTTGGTTAGCGATTTTCAGCGTATAGTTGTTTTCTTCTTTGACTGGTCATTTATGCCTCAAAATCTGCGATATTAATTGAATTAGGAGGAGGCTGTTCTAATTCTTTAGTGTTTATGCTTTGTTACAAGGTCTGAGGACTGCGTTTTGAGTCAACTAGGAATTTTGCAGTTAGACACCAAAATATAAAAGAAGGGATTTTTTCTTATTGATGAAAAAAGCACAAGAGTGATTTTTGTTAACTGATGAATACAACTTATGATTAGAAATCGTGCTGCCATTAAAGAATTTTATGATGTTCAATGTTATTGCAATGTTATCGATTGTACCTATGCAATTTTGTATTAAGTACTGTAAACAACTCATTAATTTGGCTTTGACTCTGCTATGATTTGCTCGATTTTCTCGTTGGTGTACTAGGTTTTCTTTTGGAATGTCCTATATTTGACTTTGTCTGTGCATCAATTGGAACCTACATGCTAATCTCGACTTCCATTGTAGATGTTGGTGTTAATATTTCTTAGGAATAATAATAGTGCATGCACAGTGAGATGAGTAGTTATATTTGACTGTTGTTCTTTCGAACTCATATGTTATCAATGTTCATTTTGAGCATTTGCTTCAGAAAACAGTGCTTTCTGATTTGATACAAGAGATTGAGCCATTGGACGTGAGCGTCATTCAGAAAGATGTTCCACCTACTACCTTAGATGCTATGAAGAGGACCATCTCAGGCATGTTGGGTTTACTACCATCCGATCGCTTTCAAGTTTCTATTGAGGCTCTGTGGGAACCACTTTCCAAGCTGTTAGTCTCATCAATGATGACTGGGTATGTTCAGTCTTGCTATAATTTCTATATGTCTTCTTATTCTCTTGAGTGTTGACTCTCTTCTCATTTGACTCGTCATCTTTATTATTTTGTTGGCTTTTAGTCTTGAATCTTGTCAGTTGTGGATGAAAAACATATTATTTGGAAACATTGATACTCTGAATTTTAATGTTCTATGAAGCAGCTAAAATTTTCTTCAGTTTGCCTTCGCAGTTGAAGAATTGATTAATTTGAGATGTATGTGAATATGATTTTATTGGATTTTAGGTACACCCTGCAGAATGCCGAGTATAGACTTTGCCTTGAAAGAAACCTCGATATAAATGAAGGAAATGTTGAAAAGCAAGAAGCTGATCCTAAATCTGAATTGCCAGGGATGTGTGGCAGTGCAAAAACAGTTATGGGTTGTGGAAAAGCTACCAACTTTGAAAGGATAACTGATGAACCTTGTGATTATATTGGTATTCAAGGCCTTGGAGATATATCTGCTGAAGCTAAACAGTACATTCTTCATTTGCAGTCTCGTTTATCTTCTGTAAAAAAGGTATTTGTATAGGCAATTCAAGAAATGAATTTTATTGATTCATTTTTCAATTATCTTGGTTGATGATTAGAATGGCTGTGTACCACTACAAACATTACCCAAGTGTGAATTGTATGTGCTTCTTGATGGGTTTTAACTTTGATCTGTCTGAGGAACCAAAATGTTGAAGGATAGACGGAACAGATAATTCTTTATTTGAACCACAAGTTTGAGGGAGAACCCAAACACGATAAGCCTTTATTTTCTTATGGTGGATCCGTACCATTAGCAAAATAATTAAACTTTCTTTGGACACAAAGTTCATTATTTTGATTTTTCTAAATAATTTTATTCGTAACTTGTCAGAATACTAGATAAAATTTCTGTTGTTTCATGATTGATTGAGGTTCTGTGATGAGGTTAACATGTGCTATATACTAGTAGCTACTGCCTATGCATCAATGGTACGCCTCTTTTGATATCGAACTCCTGATAAAATCTCTGCATGTACCTCTCTTTGTGTTTCCTTTTGATTTTAGGACATGACTCTATGTTTTGCCTTTGACCTCATTTTGACTTCTTTGGTGTATCTTATCCTCAAGCTCCTTATCTTTCCTTTTTCTTTTGGTCGTAATGCTTGCTGAAGGAACTTCATGAGGTGAAAAGGAAAAGTGCGGCACTTCAAATGCAGCAGTTTGTTGGTGAAGAAAAGAATGATCTACTGGACTACTTAAGATCTCTACAACCAGAAAAGGTTCTCGTTAAATAAATCATCCAATGTTCAATTTGCTGCAAATCTTGACGATTTGGTTCCTGTTTCATACTAACTGAATGTCTACTTTACATCAACGCTTCATCATTACTGGATTTTGTTGTTTCATGGTATCCCTGCTATTGCATGTTAACTGTGTTTGCAAAACCTTTGCCATGAATCAGCATTTGAAAATGGAGATGTCCTCTGCTGTTTTTTCTCCTAAGTGCAAATGGTAGGTGTGTGTGTGTTTTAATCAATCCTGAAGGAAAGGTCTTTATTTATTGATACCAGTTTGTTTCTTAATTAATCACAATGCTTTTTGGGGTCCTGCATTCAGGCCTCGGTCCTTTTTTGTTCGTATTTCTATATGCATAGGCGAGATATGGTGTCTTCTTTAAATCTTGCAATCCGTAGATAATATGTTCTGGCACTTGTATTATGTGTTTCTCAATCTTTTATTTGAGGCATTAGTATTATATGCATTGTCCTACTTTCCCCCTTGGACAGTAACTATAAAGAATGTTATTTACGCAACGAAGTCCAAATTCTCAATTTATGTGCTAGCTAATGCTTTTCTATATGTATAGGTCGCAGAGTTATCAGAACCTACATTACCAGAAGTGAAAGAATCAATCCGCGCTGTAGTCCATGGTCTTCTTGCAACCCTTTCTCCGAAGATGCATTCCAAGGCTCCTCAGTTTGACGATAATGCATCAACTACACCACTAAGTGTTGAGTACGAAGATTGTGCTGAACTTCTCGAGAACACTTCACTTCATTTCCAGCCGCTCATTTCATTAACTAGGGACTATCTGGCACGCCTACTTTTCTGGTGAAGCTCCTTTCAACTTCATTGCTCCCTTTTTTCTTCTTCTCGTGCCCTTTTTGCCCTATGAAGTTATTTATCTTGTGAAGATTTAGTTAGGCAACTAGTATGCTTAAAACTCTTATGTCTATTCTGTTTCCATTATATGTTTTTTTCTTACCCTCCTTTTCTTTCTTAAGGTGTATGCTTCTGGGACACCATCTCCGAGGCTTGGAGTACAGAATGGAGCTGATGGAGCTTCTATCCTTGACAAAAGATGTGGGAAATGATGATGCCTATGGAAATGGACAAGTTTACTGAAGGCGTTTCACTTAAGATGCTTCAATATGTATATAGACTAGGTGGTTGTTGTACATTCAACATGAAGAGGCTAGAAGAGAGATGCCAGATCAGTCCAATTCTACTCTTTCAGATGAATAGGTTATTGCTTTGTAAAAGAATACGTTCTATTTTATATGTCAGAATTCAGAGGTTAACAAGAAGAGAATACACTCTTTATGTTTCTACATACCAGTTAAATTGTTCGCAAGTTAAGCCCTTACACATGCCATCCAGAGGACCAGAGCCATATTTACGTCATAGACGTTGCTGGGATGCAGCAAGAAACTGGTGATATTACGGAATATGAAAGTTTCAGGAGTCGCAAGCCATGTTTGTGCTTTTCCAAAAGCTTCCACTCCAGATGAAGTTGAGATGTTCCGGTCTAAACCTTCTTCGTAATCTATCGTCTTCCGGTGCAACTTCTCGTGATTTCACCTGCTTCTCCACCCTCTTGCAAGGCCGAGTCTCGCACTCTCATCTTCTCCAAATCCACGCCAGAGTATTTCGACTTCATTTAAGCCAAGATAACTTGATAGCAACTCGTCTCATTGGTCACTACCCACATGGAATCGCCCTTCATGTTTTCAATCAGCTCAAGAAACCCAATTTGTTTCCGTTCAATGCGATTATAAGAGTTTCGGCTTACGGGGGTCATTTTGCTGATTCATTTTTTATCTTCCGAAAGCTGAAGAGGTGTTCCCTTTCGCCTAACGATTTGACCTTCTCTTTCATCCTGAAGTCGTGTCTCCAGTCCGAGGAAGCCCTTCATGTGGAACAAATCCACACCCATGTCTGGAAAATGGGTTATTGCAGGGACCCTTTCCTATGCAGCGGACTTATTGCTGTCTATACTAAGGCTTGCAGAAATTTCGGCGTCTATGCGCTCAAGGTGTTTGATCAAATACCTGATAAAAGTATGGTTTTTTGTTGGACTAATCTAATGGCTGGTTTTGCTCAGTCAGGCCAGTCTCAGGAAGTTTTGGGGCTTTTCTGCTTGATGGTTAAGGAGAATGTGAGACCGGAAGATGATACTATGGTTAGTGTTCTGTCAGCTTGTTCGAACTTGGACGTTGCACGAATAGAGAATTGGATAACGATATTATCTGAACTCGTTAAAGATGTTGAATTTGAGGGTTCTTGTTGTGACTCAGTCTACATTATTCTCGTGTATTTGTACGGGAAATGGGGCATGATAGAAAGGAGTAAGGAAAGCTTTGATAGGATTACAAGTAATGGGAAAAGGAGAGTCCTTTCCTGGAACTCTATGATAAATGCGTATGTGCAAAATGGCTTCCCCTTGGAGGCTTTGGATCTGTTTCACATCATGGTACAGGACCCTAATAATAGGCCAAACCATGTGACAATGGTGAGCGTACTTGCAGCTTGTGCACAAATTGGTGATCTAGACCTTGGAATATGGGTTCATGAATACTTGAAATCTGAAGGACGCAGAAGTGTTATAGAATCCAACAGGATTCTGGCTACAGCCTTAATCGACATGTACTGTAAATGTGGGAGTTTGGCTAAGGCAAAAGAGGTATTTGACGATATGGCTTTGAAAGATGTTGTTTCTTGCAATGCGATAATAATGGGCTTCGCAGTAAATGGTAAAGGGCATGAAGCAATTGAGCTCTTCTCCAAAATGCAAGAGTTCGGTTTGCGTCCCAATGCCGGAACCTTTCTTGGCCTTTTATGTGCTTGTAGCCATTCGGGGTTGTCAGATAGAGGACGACAGATATTTGTAGATATGAGCTCACAATTCTTCATTCTTCCCAAATTGGAACATTATGCTTGCTATATTGATCTTCTAGCAAGAGAGGGGCATGTGGAAGAAGCTCTAGATGTTGCTGCCTCAATGCCTTTCAAGCCTAACAACTTTGTTTGGGGAGCATTGCTTGGCGGTTGCCTGCTCCACTCTAGATTGGATTTGGCGCAAAATATATACAGAAGGCTTCTTGAAGTAGACCCAGATAATTCTGCAGGATATGTAATGTTGGCTAATGTTTTGGCTGGTGATAATCGATGGACAGATGTATCATCAGTGAGGTGGTTTATGAGGGAGAAGGGAGTCAAGAAGCAACCAGGGTGTAGTTGGATCACTGTTGAAGGAATAGTGCATGAGTTTCTTGCAGGCTCCCCTTGGCATCCACAAATTGAGATCATATATCAAACGCTGCATGAATTGTCAAAGAAAATGAGAGTAGCTAGTTCTTGTTAGAGAAATAGGTTTTGTCGGGATATGCTTCATTCAAGTCACATTGAAAGTTCTTCAGCTTTGTGGTCAGAGGCAATTGCAATATAGCTTTTTGTGCCAAAGGATTGTGGATTTGGGATCATTGTTGCCCCATAGCTGGGGGAGCAGAATGGCTACATTGGAGCACCTAAGTTATAGCTCAACTCTATTGTCAAATGCAAGGATCCAGTGATCCTTTGACAATACTCTGGAGGAAGTTAATGCCTTTGGCAACCCCTTAATGTCTGTCTGGTGAAATTCATGGCAGCCTCATAGGTGAGATTGATGTTCTTTTCCTTTGGTTATAAGCTTCACACATTAGATTACGAGTGCTAATTGTGCAAATAGGCACCTCAGATCGCCAAAAAGTTGAAGGTCTGCAGCTAGTTGCTGAAGCTTCTACTCCCATTTTTGTAATTCCCCAACTACAGAAGAAAAAAACTTGCATTTTTTTTCAAATAAATTAATATTTTATAACTTGAGATAATTTAAGGTTACTTGAATTTAATAGTTTATCCTTTTTAAAATAACATGGGTAAGGATTCTAGTTATTTGGTATTCAATGTACAAAACTCTTAACTTTGTGGAAATTTGAGGAGGATTATAACGTAAGTAGCTTTTCATTTATATTTTTATAAAGAAATTGCTTTCGTAACTTGAACCCGTGACTTTATAATTATAAAGGAGTAAAACTCGTTATTCAAGTTTTTGGTTATTAAGGAGAAGTTGGGGTGACTCATTATTTTGAGTAATTTTGTAAATAGCCCCTTAGAAGGTTAGAGTTTGGTATGTAATTAAGAAATTGAATATTTTGGCAGATATTTATTGCTGATAATAAATTTTGCAAATATTAATTTTCTACTAAATGATAATTTTACTTTACCATCCTTAAATTATTTATTTTTTATTTATATATTAGAACTCAAGAGTACATGTGGAATAAGATGTATTGCTCATTCAATGGTGCATTCATTTGGAAGAATTATATAGTTTTATTTAATTAATCTTGGTACTATAATATTAGATTTTATTAAATATATTTGTAAAAATAGTGTCTCACCTGTAAAACATTTATAACAAATTTTATACATTAATACTATAATTTTATTGAAACAAATTGAAATTTTCCAACTTTACTTTTAAAAAAAGAATTTTAGCTTAGAATATATTTTATATTAATTAAAACAGTGTATAATTTTTTATTAATTCTATATCATTTTAAATCATCAAATAAATCTTCTAATATTTGTATAAATAGTCAGCTATTTAAATTTAATTTTAACAGTCAATCCAAAAGTTAAAATTTAAATAACGTGTCTTGATTGGTGTCTTAAGCACATTTGAATTCAATGATTTAAAAATTTAATTGGTTTAACTGGAAGATTTTAAAACGCCTAATTTTTCAGTTATGTTTTTAACTTTTCGATTCAATTTACTTTAATAACTCTTGTTGTTAAAAACGATCAATTTATTAATTAATCGGTCAATTTTTATGAATTAATAAATTCTTCTAAATTGAAATAAATAAATGAATTTTTATTTAACAATATATTTTTTCAATCAAACTTTAAATTTTTCGATGAACAAAGACAATTTCTTTTAATCATAAATCAAATTCTTTAATTTTATTCAATTTTTAGCAGATTTTATAATAGCCTAATACTTATTGAACCTTAAACCTTTTGTTTTATCAATTTAGCACACACGCTCTCTCTTTATACGAGTAAATTAAAAACAACATTTTTATTAATTAAGAATAAAGTTACGTACTACTGGATCTCTCCGGATCAAGCATATTAGTCAAATTCCTACTTGGTCGGGCCGGCTATCTCGGGCCCATCCTAGGTCCAGGCGTCGACGGCCCATTAGTAGGAAGCAATCTCCCATGCAAATACAAAGACCTACGTAAAGACCTAAACCTAATGATCTCAGGTATATAAGGCATTATTCTGCCATAATACGGGAAGAACACAAGAAACCCTACCTCCCTTTGCTTTACAATCACTGCAATCCTTACAAACATACTGACTTGAGCGTCGGAGGGGCATACCGGAGATCAACCCCCGGCGTACCTTTATTGTTTTGCAGGTGTTACCGAGTCAAAGTTTGCCAACTCCATGGATCCGAACAACAACGTCCAACCTCAGCAAAATCTGGCTGAACCACTACTAAATAATATTGTTGTTGATGAGCTTTTGTTTCAATTTTTAAAACATTATTTGCATTTTCTAAAAATTGAGACCAAATTGTGATTTGTTAAAATTCGTAACATCTCTTCTCACAATAGTTTACATATCAGCTCTTTCAGAAGCCTCGAAGTACTTAAAATCTCCAATAGTACAGGAATTGGTCACTAATCCATTCATGATTCATAAGAAACATATCCTAACGACACATCAAAACAATAATCTATCTAGGATTCCAATTGTATTTGCACAGCGCAAACTCGCCTCAACACTTCAGGTAAGACCATTCCTTCATACAGGATTAATCACAGGGTTTATTCTGAATCTGAATCATAGTTTTCGCTTTGTCTCACACTCCTCTTGGTGTTGCTAGATTTTGATGAATTCTGGGACGACTCTCCCTCAAAGAAGATGACTTGAGCCTTAGCCAACCTCTCTTCCAATTCCTCAGTGCTGAACTCATCTGTCCCACCAAGTTGATCGAAACCCACCTATTAAAAGCATCAAAGTTGCACATTTAGCATCGAAACTAATTAGAAAGGACATCCAAAATACATTCGAGAACACATAAGCACCCATTAAATATACCACATAATCATCCACTTTAGCATTCTTTATGAGTGCGAGGGTTGGAAGCACAACAATCTTGAGTCTCTCAGCCAAAAATGGACTCTTCTCAGCATGAACTTTTACAAAACGCGTTTCTATGTGCTGCTTTGCCAATATACTCAAATGCTTGTCAATCACCTGCAAATTAACTGTAAACATGGGTTGCTTCTCCTCACTATGCAGTTGAAATTTTAAGCTAAGAACTGAGAATACCAATCTTAAACAACAGCATAACCAGAAGCAAGCAAACTTTGCATAATAAAACTCCCAACCTGAGCATTTCTTCAAAGACGCAAGCACAAATAAATCAATTCTAACAACTTTATATATGATCATGAGATCAACTTATACCAAGCTTTGCTGCATCAAATGCCACAAGTGTGCGTAACCTCTTATGATTATATTACATCCTAGGGAGTGACAACTTATCATGAAACTAGTTCACACAGTCCATAAACAGTTAAAGCTTAAGGATTTAAGCTCAACAAAGGACCACTCCCAATTGTATTCCTGATTAGAAAAAGAAAATTGTGAACTTCAAAAGTAGCTTTAACGCTGCTCAATACAATTCATTCTTAGTTCTATGGCCTAAAAGGAAATCGCAACTCAAACACTTCAAATCTAGTAAAAAGCAAGTACTAAAGGATCATGCTTAGCATGAAGGTGCCAAATATATGCTTCGTTTGGGTAGTTATTAGATAACAATGATGATTGAGGTACCTTGCAGGGCCAATTCTCGCGATAAAAATGGCAAACAACGCGATCGCTAGCTTTGACGACGGAGAAGAAATCCTTCTCAGAAGGAATCTCGGTGTACTCGCCGTGTCCGAGAGAGATCCAACGGCTACGCTTCTCCGCCATCTTCTTCATCTGCAGCAATCGCTTCTCTCTCAGAACCTCCAGATCGTCGATGTCCAGCCGATCCAGCGCTGCGATCTCATCGTCCAGCTTGTCCTCCACCGCCTTCGCGACAGTGAGTACTTGCTTCTCTATAACCTGAACCCCCCAAAAACATATAAGAAACGCAAATGTCCTTACAGTTTATACATATATACAGAGATTGGTACTCACCTCTTGAACGTTAGGGTTCTCCATTGTTGGATTGGAGAAGCAGTTCAAGAAAACGAAGACGAAGATTGAACTTTTGATCTATTCAAATTAGATGAGGAAATGCGAAGTGCATGCGACACCGTTCTGGGTCAAAGCTATTTCACTTACCATCTTGACATATAATTTATATGTATATAGATGGGCTTTTATTAACTGGACCATATTTGATGGCCCGTGGTTTATAGCTTTAGGGTTATATTACTAATATACTTCTAAGAATGGCGGCCCGACCATGGGCTGACCGGCCCATGGGCCAGGTTGTGGCCTGACGAGCCACAGGTGAATCGGGCTGCCCTGTCCAACTTCATAATTTTTCAAAAAATTTAACAAAACGACACACTGTTTTGTAAAATTTTTAAAAAAATTATGAAGTTAGACAGGACCGGCCCGATTCACCTGTAGCCCGTCAGGCCACGACCTGGCCCATGGGCCGGTCAGCCTGACTCGTTTTGTACTTTTCTATCGAGCCATGAGTCGAGCTATATCTATCGTCCCTATCTAATTTAATTTTTATAAAGTATTAATAACTTTTTTATAGTTTTAGTTTTATAATATTCGTTCTTACTATCAATTTTTATTTTAAAATTTACGGTCAATTTTTATTTTAAAATTTACGGTTAGAGCGATTGAAAAACATGTATTATAAAATTAAAATTATAAAATAATTATTGATAATTTGTAAAAGTTAAAAGAGTAAATTAATTACAAATTATAAACTCGAGCCATAATTAATTAATAACAAATTCAAGTATTTAAAATATAATTTCTGAGTCTTTGAACAATTATTTGCATTTAAAATGGTGGCTTCATATTTTGATTTAAATTATAAACTTATTAAATAATTTATTCAGATGATTTATTCAATATGCATATAATTTTTCATATTAAAAATATTACATTAACTTGAAATTTTAAATTATTATAATTTACTCAAAACGCTTTTATTTATTGATTTAATACTATGTGCATTGACTTCATCTCTGCCTAGTGGTTGTCTGTGTCAGAAGTTGGAATGCATTGGTACCAACAGCTTATGATGAATGCTGACATCCGTTATTTAATTTCTTACTTACCTTCTGCGATGCTTCATAACCACATTGTTCCTTTATTTAAATCGAGACTCCATCACAAAGTGTTTTAACAACAGCAATCAGTAAATCTGAAGTGACATCAGATGTCATAAACGATGAACATTCTGATATAACAGAACTAGGTCTAGGCTCACTCCATGCACTCTTGATACATATGCTTATGATTTTATGAGACACACACATTGCTCCGCTAGCTAGCTCAGCTGGTGGGTTCATCACTTTAAGGGCACTTGGGCTTGCCCTTATTGTTCCTCATGTCCCTGTAACAAGGGCATTCATGCTTATTCCCGTAAGTTC
>JAOQMQ010000195.1:29360073-29373195 GCA_027563845.1 Erythroxylum subrotundum | reverse complement strand
ATTTAGTGTCTTATTGCTTTAGTTTCATCTAATCATGCTTACTTAACTTAATCATGCTTAATTAGCATAAAAAAAAATTTTCGGGGCTAACAACTCGAATATCAATCATTCATGAAATATGATAATTCAAAACAAGAAATACTTGAATTAAAACGTGAACAAAAGTTTGAAATACAAGACCTCGCAAAGTTTGAAATATGAGTATCCTTTGTCTATGGTTGATCACATTGGTTTCAGAAATTTTAGTGAGTTTAAACAATGAATTCAGGATGATATCTCATAATACATTGAGAAATGATATCCTAAAAATGTTTCTAAGTGAAAAATCAAACTTGAAAAAAATGTTGGAGGATCATAGGTCTAGGATTGCTATCATTACAGACATGTGGACAGCTTTTAAACCAAAAGAAAGGATACATGGTTGTGACCGAACACTTCATTGATGGAAATTGGGTTCTAAGAAATCAGATTCTAAGGTAATTAATTTTCTTAGATTTAACATGTTTCCTTCCTTATTGACAATATCAAGTTTTCTTAAGATGTTATATGTAAATACTTTGCTTAATCTTTATCTTGGTTACCATATATAGATATAGTAATTTGCATGTTTAGTAATTAGTTCCTTTATACATGCTAAATATTAATTACTTAGAGAACCATTTTGTGTTTTGTATTTAAGTTGTAATAAATTTTTCATCTTTTTATTTTATAGGTTTATATTTGTTCTATGCCCGCATATAAAGGAGACTCTATTGAAATTTTTAGAGGAGTGTTTATATGAGTTTAGCCTAGAAATCAAGATTTCTTCTGTGGTTGTGGATAAATGTAAAACAAATGATGCAATGATGAACCTTCTACATGAAAAGCTTGATGCCAATTCTCTTATATTAAATGAAAAATTTTTGCATATGCGCTGTAGCGCTCATATATTAAACTTGATTGTCAATGATAGTTTGGATTTCATGGGTGAAGGGCTAGAAAGAATTCGTGATTATATTTTATTTTGTGCATCAACTCCTAAAAGGATAGAGAAGTTTGAGGATGGAGCTAAGTTTTTTAAAGTTTCATCTTCTAAAAAGTTAATTATTGATTGTAAGACAAGGTGAAATTCTACTTATTTGATGCTTGTGACATCTTTGCCATACGAAGGTGTTTTCAAAAGGTTGGAACATTTGAATAATCGACTTAAGTTTACTTTGCCTAGTGAAGAAGATTGGAAGTCGACAAACATTATTTGTGACAAATTGAGAGTATTTTACAAGATAACAGAGCTTTTTTCTGGTAGAAAGTACCCCACTACGAACTTGTTCTTTCGACATGTTTGTGAAATAAAGTTGAAGTTATTTAAGTGGATGTCGTCCCATTGTGATATTGTTAGAACTATGGCACTAAATATGGTCGAAAAGTACGATGAATATTGGTTTCATGTGAATGGAATACTAGCTATTGCTTCTGTTTTGGACCCAAGAAATAAGATAGACTGCGTTGAGTTCTATCCTAGTGACATTTATAGAAGTAAAGATAATATTGAGATTGAGAGGGTGAAGAGCTTGCTTTATGAACTACTGTTATAATATCAAGACAAACATGCTATGGTCATAAGGAACTCTACAACATGTACTAATTCAGTTGTTTCATCATCTTCATGTGGGGCTACCCATCTTAGAAAACATCAAGTAGATTGTTGAGATAGTGATAATTTTTCCATGCATAAGAAATCAAAGAAAAGAAGGGTAAACTTAAGTGAGCTGGACCATTATTTGGAGGAAGATACAATGCCTGAAGATAACTATTTTGACATTTTGGCTTACTGGAACTAAAAATTCAAGTATCCAACACTGAGGATGATTGCCCAAGATATTTTATCAATACATGTTTCTACAGTTGCTTCAGAAAGTGCATTTAGCATGGGCGGTAGGGTTCCCAGTCCACATCGCTCAAGACTTCATGCTAGTATTGTTAAAGCATTGATGTGCTTGCCAAATTGGATGCTTGGAGAATATTCATGTAATATATATTTCCTTATTAATATTTGCATCATTTGTATTTGAAACTTCTTACCTGTACAATTTTCATATTGAATCTTCCTTATAGATTCCGCTTTACAAAGTTCATATGTGATTGCTTCAATCTTTGATGATGCTGATGCAAACGAAGAGGAACCGGGTGAAATGATTGATTTGGTAATTCATTTTATTTCTCATCATTTATTCATTTTTACTTAAAATATTAAATTAACTTATAATTTTACTCTATTTGTTAACATATTTTATTTTCTTATAGGATGATAATAATACAAATGATATAGAGATGGAGTTTTGAATGTTGTGGAGTTCACGCAAAGACAATTTGAAGCCTTGGATATTTCTGCTTTTGTTCCAGTTCTTGATTGTGAAAATATATGTTGTCTTTGCACAAGATATTATGATTTTTATTAATCCAATTTTATGATTTTTTAAGATATACAAATCAAAATTTTGACTTATTATTATTAAAGTAATTTTGATTTGGAGCATTCGTCAAAATCTGCTCTTTATATTTTCTAACCCGATGGATATCCAAAAATCCGAACAATCTAATAGATTTGAATATGGGTAGTAAATTGTAAAAATCGATGGATTTTAAATGGATAACAGATTGAGTCGTAAAAAATGGATATGGATATGGGTAGAGTAATACTCGAACCGAACTCTATCAATTGCCATCCCTATGAATACCGTATTAGTACTAGTATCAAATTTGGTTTTGGTACAATATTGTATCGATACTGGTCAGTATTAGGTACAGTTTTATTTTTTTAATTGCAAAATAATCTCTCAATATATCGTGCTATATAATTTATAAATTTACATCAACCTTATCTCTAAAAATCATAATAATAGAAATTTGAAATAACAACAATCTATTTATTTATATTAATATTACTTTTTACGCATTTCACATATAACCAATGATCATAATTAATATAAAAAAGATCATTGAATCATCATATAAATATAAAATTAAGGATAATATTAAGTACTTAAAATTTTACAATTTCGTCATATAATAAAGAGTTACATCAAAACTTCAAACTGAAAGAATGATACACTTTATGACCCTATAAGTATTACAACAAGAGTTTATGCCAAGGAACAGAACCAACTAGAAACGAAACCTAAAACAAAAACATTTATAGTTAAAATTTTTGTATTTATATTTCATATATAGAATTTAACATATGCATCAAATATAAGTGAAAAAAGAAAAGAAAAGAAGAAACTTGTAAATATCGATTAAATACTCGTTCAAATCACACTAAACCTATTTTTCATTTAGGTTCAAAATCCTTATCATTAAGAAGAGCCTCATCATTACCATCATTCAAATTCATTGCACCAAATGACATATCGATACTTTCCAATCTAAGATTATCTTTCAATTCATTCTCATCTATCAAACTCGGTTTCTCATAAAACTAATCAACTGAGAGATGGATATGGTTAAGACAAATTGGATATAAAAAACTACTTATTCTATTAAAAGTGCTAGTAAACAAATAAAATAAAATTATTAAGAAAGTATAAGAAATTATATTCAACTTAATAATGATGATAACATAACTTTCTTGAAGCTTTAAATTGTACAAACAAGACAAAGTAGTTCAATCTTTTGTGTTCCAATTTATTCCTTTTCTTGGAATGGAAGAATTCAAATGTGCTTTAATTCCTTTGATACCTCGTTACACTCACACATTTACTCATAATTCGAATTGCAAATCTTTGCAATTTTAAAACACTACTTTCGAATTGGTCATATCGAGCAACTGTAAGACAATAAAAGCAACCTTATAAGCAAAATAAAGTGATGATTAATTTCTAATAAGTAACAAAAGTTAAAAAAATAAATACTTGTGTTAAGTTTGTCTCTTTGACGAATAGCAATGAGTATTCCAAAATCACTAGAAGCATCCTTATAAACCTCCATTTGTGAGCCTATGAGATCTCACATCATCTCATGGAAAAAAATTGTTAGAATAGTTAGTACTATTTTCATATTAACTTCAGCTTTCTTTATAAAGCTTAGTCTAAAATAAAAATAGACATAAGGATTCAAAAATTTCCCAGCTGCAAACAATAGAGTAAAGTTACTTTTTCTATTTCTTATTGATGACTGTAAGATAAGGTGTGTACAAAGAAGACTTATTTTTTATATTGGTCTTGGTTGCTTCCTTCGTTATCTTTATAGCATCATAAAAATAACTCACTACAACAAAAACAACAACACCCAGTAGAAATTCCGTTGACACGCAGAGTCTGGGGAGGTCAAGTAGTATCGCAACCTTACTCATAGTAGTAGAGAGGTTGTTTCCAAATGGCCCACATAAAAAGGAAAAAATAAAAATAAAGGATAATACATAATACATAATACATAAAAATAACTCACTGTTGTCTTTTAATCACTATCAGCCAGACGAGGACCTTTTACCAAAGGCTCACAAACTTGAATTATAAATTAACATTAGGACTAAAATTCATGATCATCAACTATAATTCTATAAACCTCCACTCTAGTATTAGACTTGGCATATTGAGATGCAGCCAACTTATATCTTGTAAATATTTATCTTAACTCCTTCATCAAAACAAAACACTGAAGTGATAAAAAGTTAGTCACAAATCCTATAATAGCAAGAGGATACAAATTCCTATCATTGGTGAAATCCTTTCTCATCAAATTTAGAACTCGTGTACGATTATAGATGAACTTGGTTACTTTTTTTGCTTTATGCATAGTTTCATTAATGATAAGAAAATATCTAACATCTCTTATAATTTCTAACATCAGTTCAATACAATATGCATCAAAAGCAGTTCAATAAAAAACATTATACCTGCTTTGCAATCTTTTTCTAACCGTTTGTAAGCAGAATTATTGTAAGTAATGAACTGAACATTTCTAGCCCAAATTTATTCACAACTTCATTAAAATTTTGAAATAGAGTATCAGCATTTCTAATAAGCCAAATGCATCAGTAAACTTCAAAAACATGGTCCCCTTAGTAGAACAAATCAAAAAATTGATAATAAGCTTTTTTTCTTCTATTTGTCCAATTATCACATATGATTGCACACTCTTAAGTTCCCAAATCATTCTTCTTTCATTTATATAACTATTTATTTCATAAATAAAACTACTTAAAATTTTACTTCTATAGTCATCAATTTAAGGAGCTTTATATCCTAGATAGTAAGAGGCAATAACATCAAATATAGGCTAGTAATAATAAGACTTGGCATCATTGAATAATATACTTAAATCATACCACCATCTAAACATTACAATATCCACATTATGAGCAGCTTCTTGAGATTATAAGACATTATGAATTGAAGGTCGAGCTTCAAGAGTTGTTCGTGGAGCAAAAAAGTTAGACATATGTCTTCTTCTCTTCCTCTTATTAGGTGCAACATTTCCTTCTTATTGTAAAGGAAAACCACTTTCAACATCCCCCGTATCATCCTGACCATCAGAAAAATAAACTTCCACTACCAATTTCGTAGTTCAATTTTTGTCTTCTATCTTTCTCGTATTGATATTCTTTAAACAAAGTCTTCATTTGTCATTTCATATCGTAATTTACTTTCTTACAAGGCTCCATATCACATTTAATCTAGCCAAATGCTTCTTTAATTTGGTGATTCCTCCACCTTTAAAATTTATATTGCAATACAAACAAATAGTATGATTCTTTATAATAAGAACTAATCTAGCATGAGCCTAAGCTGCATCTTCTTAAACCTGAAGCGGCTGAATTATCAGGAGCATTTGAACTTCCGTATATTTATCTGTAAAATAACTAAAGACATTAAAATTAAAGTAATAATGTAGATGAAACAATTTGAATGTGGAATACATATGTTAAAAACTCAAATGAATCATTTCAAAATCCAAACTGTAACATTCAACACTAAATAAACTCAATATTAAAATAGATGCCATTTATAGAATAACTTATGTCTAAAGACATAAAATAGATAACTCCATAATAAAATATCTCCGAGCACCACAAAAAGCAACCAATGTTGATAGCTTTATGGTGACAAAATTAAATAAAAATTTAAACAATTAACATAGATTAAATGGAATTTGATTTCGTTAACAAAACTCTATCGTGAATAAGAAAACCTTACATGAATAAGAAAAACATCCATGTAGAAATTATAGCCTTAATACGCAATTTTAACTTGAATTTTCAAGATATATCACAATAATAATAATATCAGTTATCTTAATTTGACATAAGCTATCCTACAAACTATGAAAGACAGGAAATATATTCCCAAAAAGAGATTCATCATATTGAATCAAACAAAGGTTATGATTTAAGTCTATCTTACTATTTTCGAATACCTACAAGACATTAATATTAATATTTGTTGAAATATTGACAATTTAACATTATGTTAGACTAATGAATAATGAGTATACTCATAACAAATCTTAGAAATTAATGTAATCATGAAAGAATTAAATTACTTTAGGTTTAATATAATTAAAGAAAAATTAAATTATCTAATGTTTGATATCTATGTTTAATATAATTTCAGAAAAATTAAATTACTGTATATTTAACTATTAATTTTTGTGTGAATAATAATTCAAAGCACACATAATCAAAATTAGAAATAAAATGATTAATTATTAATGTTTCAAAGCAAAAAAAAAGGGGGAAAGGTTGTATAATTTGCAAGCATTAGTTGATCAATTATTTTTCAAGTCTCAATCAATTGATTCGATTCCCTTAATTGACAGATATTCAAGCCTAAAACAGGAAATACAAAAAAAACTTTATCCAGCAAAAACCAAACAACAGTCATTTATGCTAATTAATCAACCATGTGAACGCATCCCATAGCCACAACATTGGCACACCGCACAGCCACAAGTCCACAACACAACTACATAAGGCCACAGTAAACTACACACGCTATCGCAACCAGGCCCGACCCTAAATAAGGATAGACAGACCACCAATTCAAGATTTGCTCTTAAGATTCTTATAAAGAATAATAAAAAAAGATCCCTATTTTATTTCTTTTTATTTTTTACGAGAGTTCATCGAAAGTAGTGACGGAGCTATATACAAACTTAGGGGCTCAGTTTTTGTAAAAAAATTATTTTTAATATATATAAGAATAGAGTTATTTAAGGGTCAGTGGTGTACTGGGCCCCTCAAAATTTAAAAAAATTAATTTTTGGGCCCCTCTATGTTAAATTCTTGGCTCCGTCACTGATCGAAAGTGAGCTTTTATTAAAAAAATAATAATAAGAGACAAAATATGACCTTTTGTTGACTTTATTGAAGCCTATAAAACATCATGAACGAACCTTATCACAACACATTGATGGACAACAATCTAAAGGCTGAAGAGGAGAGAAAACGTGCAAAGTTTTATGTTTTTTATTATTTTAGTCTCATATTTTGTCAAATTTACAAATTAGGATTAATATTCATTGGGACGCTTGTGCTCGTATGAAATCACGGAACCACCCAATAATAGTAATAGAACTCTGTGCAAAGTTTCCTCCCGTGATATGAGTTACTATCCCTTGATCACTTATACTACCCCAAACGTTTGACTGCATTGGTATTTTGTTTACTAGTACCTTAGGCCCGTATGGAATTAAGTATTAACCGTAGAATTTTAATTCCTTTAAAATCAAACAGGATCTGTTCATATCAAATCATCAAGAATCAAATAAAAGCGGAAGTATATCTGAATCCATTATAAAATCTGCACTGAAATTTTGTGGTTTGTCTTTCAAATTAGAGCGTAGCTTTTCTAGAGTTTTCTCTAACTCTATGTTTTCTCTCTGATGATGGGATGTCAGAAAATAATTAAGCGTACGTTTAATTTGGGGACCATAACCACTTATATTAGGGTAAAACTTAATCTAATTTTTAGTTTGACCCATCATAAAACTAGAAATTATAAACTCGATTTCTGCATATATAAAGCCCGTACTTAAAATGAATGCATAAAGTTCAAAATATCATAAACATATATTAGACCGTTTTAATTAATTAGGTTCAACTTTATATGATAACCTTTATATACAATTACAGACGTATAAGTCCACATATTTGATTAAAAGTCCTTACATTAACTGTTACCATAATATTTTTCAGCCGGTACGATATACTATCCACTTCTCTGCTCAACATAGACCCACCATGAGAAACCTTGATTTCTTGATGAGGCTGCTTTGGCTATCTTGTTTTCCGGAAGAAAGTGTAGCTTCACCGGTGACGATGACTGCTTTGAGGATGTATGTGATGGTGAAAAGAAGAAGAGTCGGAGTGTAAGATTTGATGCTCAAATCTAAAGTGTAAATACAAGCAAAAGACACGGCTTAAGAATGTGAGATGGAAAAAGTTGACACATTTGAGTCGGCTCAAGGAGTGATTGTTCAAAGAAGGAAGATGACACGTAAAGCTAAAGAGGAAGTTGGAGATGTGTATAAGAAAGCCCATGAAGTAAAACAAGTTGCATAAGATGCTTATGGGAAAAGATGAAGACTTTGCCGTTCAAAGAAAAAAAAAAAGACGAAGACCTTGCCGTTTATAAAGATCACGTAAGCTTATGACAAGGTAACAACTTGATTTTTGTGTAGAGATGTTGAAGATTAAGACTTTACTGGAGAACAATGACAAAGTAACAACTTGATTTTTAGAAGATGAACAAGGTTCTTTAATACAAACGAGAAGTGAACAAACTGAAAAAGACAGAAAAACTAGCATCGCAAAATAAGACTCAAAGACGGGTTTTTTTTTTTTAAGGGAAGATAACAAATTACATTGGGAAGCAGATTGCCGACTTAACCTCTGAGAGGAGTACATGATACTCAATGGGTGTAATATTAAAATAAGTGGTTCCTAATATAAAATGCTCAGCATACGACACTAACCAGTTAGTAAATCTGTTACTCTCGCGGTAGATATGCCGATGCACAACAGTCCAGTTCAGCGTAAACAGTTCATTAATACCCTGAATTATGGGATTGTGGGTCACTGCCCGTCTTGTCGAGGAGGAGAGAAGGTTGATTGCCACTTCCGAGTCCACTTCAAGTTCAATATGTTGATAACCTAAGTTTCACGCAAACGCGAACCCTGTATGTACTCCCCAAAATTTCACTGACACTGGAAAACACTAGCCGAAATTCTAGATGAAGTCTCCAAGTCAATTGTCTGTACTGTCCCGGATAAGGCCCCAAGCGATGGCTGAGGAAGAGGAACACCTGTTCATCAACTCTGTGCGCACCTATTCTCCGTAACATCTAACCATTCAATAACTAAGAGAGAGAAATATTAGATGGGTTAGATGTTGTTAGGAATAGGGGGCACAGGTTTTATGGCACAGTGATTTGAAGCCGTGAAAGACTGAGTAGTCTGGAGTAAATAATATATCTAGAAGGAAACATGATTAATATTGATCTAAGACCCGAAAGTTTAATAATATCTTATTATAAAAGCAAACATGATTAGGGTCTTGATCAATATTTTAAAAATCAAACTGGTTCGGTTTAGCAATGAAACCTTTGAACTAACTAACTTTTTAGTTTAGTTTTCAATTTTTCGATTTGATTTATTTAATAATTTTTTGTTAAAAATTGATCAATTTGTTAATTAATTGATAAATTTTCATTAATTTATCAATTTTCGTAAACTAATAAGTTTTTATAAATTAAAATAAATTAATTAATTTTTATTTAACTGTCTCTTTTTTCAATTAAACTTTAAATTTTAAATGAATAAGGATAATTTTTTTCAATCAATCTTTAAATTTAATTAATCTCTAACCAGTTTTATGACGATGTGGTATCGATTGAACTTTTTAAACTTTAAACTTCTTATTTTATCAATGTCTCGATTAATTAGATAGAAGGTAATTTACAGCAAACGAGGATATAAGGACTAAAGTTTAAAAAATTGAGTAACATATAATACAATTCAAATCCAGTTAAGTTGAATCAAATTAGATTTACAAGTTGAGCCATATTCAATATAATCAATTAGAGGATAGTGAGTCAAATATGTTGGTCGGATCAAGTCCATCATAATAGGCTTGCTTGACTTTATTTAATTTTTTAAAAATTTTAGTCCAACTCTACTCAACCCAATTAAGGTAAAGGTAAATTTAAGGGAATAGGTCAAATTGAGTGGAGATCTTCCGTTCAATTTTATGATATTTAACTTTGTTTAATGCCCAAAACGACATTGTTTTGATTATTGAACAGAATTAGATAGTTTCTAAACTCATGTTCAATGACTAAAACAATATCGTTTTAAACATTAGACAGAATTAGACTGAATAAAATTAGATAAAAAAGTAATATTGTTGTTGTATTGTATGTTTGTAAAATGAATAAATAAGCAATGAAAGAAAGGAGAAAGAGATTATTGGAGAATGAAGTAATAATGAGAGAAAGAGGTTCTCAAAATACAAATGCTGCCCCCTCAAAAATCTCCCAAAGAATCCGACATAGTGCATGTATATATCAATCATACAGAGCTCAAATACAGGCAACTGAAGTGTCACATCACCGTGTAGGAGCTAGAAATCATAGCTACTAAAATAATATTATAGGCCCAGTAACAGTAACAGCAACTGAAGTCATAGAATGGAAGGAATAGAAACTGAGATGCCAAGAATGGAAAAAGAGAAAAGCAAAGACAAGATAGTCTTCTAAAGTAGCAAGCACAGGGAAGCACATCCAAGTGCCAAGCTCCCAACCATCTTCATCGCCGACCACATCCTGTCTACTCCATTCTGCATTTTATAAGAAAAAATGGAAATGAGTCTTAATAGTTCATTCTTCAGGACTACATTAACAAGTAACATTGCGAGATAATGTGAAATGTGTGGAGCAGACAACGCATGGCATTAGGTTAGACGTAAGTGTACTATCATTTAGGAGGAACATGAACAATTGCTGTCATGACTTTGACCTAAACCTGTCAGCCTATAGGTGTAAGTTCTGTTCCAAGACAGGTCCAATCCTTGGGATTCTGCGCCTCGTGCTTCCCTTCCCCATCCAGACACAGTTTAGCCATATATGGTCTTTCCTTCTTTAATAAAAGCTTCTGATTAAAGTAACTAAAAATAGACCAAACCACTTTGTGCATTACGTCTGAGAGTCCCGATCCGACGGCTATGATTCATAATGTAACGTCGTCTGTTTGGAAGTCGATCCATCGGATCAGATCTATAAGCCCATATCGGATATATCTCGTTAATCAGATAAAGCATCTACGTTTAAGTTAGCGAAAGGGCAGTTGATGTATCTACATTACGCCAGATCCTAAAAAGAACTAAGATGCGAAGACCAAAACACGTACCACATCTGTTCCTCCTGCTGGTCCGGGAGAGGTAGCACCTAAGCTCGGTGACGGAGCATCCGTCGTTGGCGCCGGCGGACTGGCTCCCAACGGAGACAGAGCCGGAGCCTTGGCCTTCTTCTTGCTTGGACCTGGAGCTGGGACGAGAGCGGGTGGAGAGGCCAGAGGAGCCGGAGGAGAAGTGGCCGGTGGAGGTGTAGCCGGAGGAGGTGTAGCTGGAGGTGGAGTAGCAGGAGGAGGTGTAGCTGGAGGTGGAGTAGCGGGAGGTGGTGTAGCCGGTGGAGGAGTTGCGGGAGGAGGTGTGGCCGGTGGAGGAGTTGCTGGGGGTGGTGCTGACACTGGCGGAGGAGTGGCCGGAGGTGGAGCTTGGGTTACCGGAGGTGGAGTTTGGGTCACTGGAGGAGGAGCTGAGACCGGAGGAGGAGTGGTGGAGGGAGTGGGAGGAGCAGGAGTGTTTGATGGTGGAGAAGCTGTGGGAGTAGTAGGGGTGGGAGGAGCGGGAGTGGCGGTCGGGGACGTGGCCGGAGATTGGCCACCAACGCCGGCGACTACAATGCAAATCAAAGAGACAAAGATCGCAGCTTTTTTATGCGCCATTGTTTTACACTCTCCTTACTCACCGTTTCTGAGTGAGTGGAAAGGCCTTAGAGAGAGTTGTAGTGAGAAAGTAGTGAGCGAAGTGAGAGCATAAATAGGGAGAGGCAACGATTTTAAAAGTGGAGTTCGTTAGACACAACTGCAATTATAGAAACATATAATCTCTTTTTTTTTTTTAATTTTTAATCATATGAAGCTTGTTCTTCAAAATGTTATGCCCTCAATTTTGATGTAAATGGTAATATTATATTATAGATAAGAATTACCCACAAAGGCGGCACGGGCTCCTTTATCCTTAATCAAGGTTTCGAATTCGAGTCTTAAAAATAAAATCGTTTTAAAAACTCGTGATGAAGAACTTTGCTGTCCAAAAGGATCTTACCTGGCTCGAATCTGAACTAGTCGGTTACCTATGTGGTGTCAGATACAGGGTGATTTAACAAAAAAAAAAGAATAAAGTTGTATATTATCAGATCTTTCTAAATTCGGGTTTTAGTGAAATTTTTACCGAATATTGTTATTGTTAATAATACTATTTTATAAAATTTCCATAATCACTTAATTTACTATATAGTTTATTTAACCTATGTACACTTAAAATAGCAGATTAAGATTAATAAAACGCAATTTAAATTCTTAGGAGTGGTTGATTAGTGAAGTTAATTAGTAATTAGTGGCTGGACATGAAGACAAAGAGAAAAGATAATGATGATAGGTGGGGGGGTCTAGCTCTCATGTGGAGTGTTGGTGGGCAACTGGCAGTCTGGCAATGTGTAATTTACACGCTTAGATTAGGCTCATAAGTCATAACCAGCTAAATTTTAGTTGGTATGTTGGAGCACCGTCTAATTTGTGGACCCCACGCGCTTTGGTGTCACGCCGTGATAGGTGTCCTTTAGAAAGTCATCTAACCTATGCCAGTTTGGGATCAATTCTCTCCCTACCTACAAACATTTTTCCGTGACCCATTTTATTAATAAATAAATAAATTAGGTGGTAATTAATGTTTTAAAAATTAAACGGGTTTGATAGGGTTAGTTTAATAGTAAAAAATTTTAATTTATCATTTGGTTCTACTTCTTTTTGTTGCTGTAGTTTTCAGTTTTTGTTTATGTTTTTCTTTTAAATAAAATCAAAAACTT